>JBAKBP010037521.1:0-17219 GCA_037953745.1 Lithodes maja | reverse complement strand
GGCATACCCAACTCTGCAATGGGTTACCATCATTACTACTAATACCATCATCAATCACAATCACCATCATCACTACTACTCTCACCATCATCACTACTACTGTCACCATTGTCACTATCATCTTAATCACTACTATAACCATTGATACTACAACTATCAACCATCATTACTACTATCATCACCACCATCTTACAATCATCATTACTACTGTTAACATCATCACTACTACTTTAACCATCACCATTACTACTGTCACAAGTATGACCATCATGTATCCTACTGTCACCATCATCACTACTACTGCCATCATCACCATTACTATTATCTTCATCATCACAACTATTGTCATCATCACTACAACTTTCACTATCATCACTACTACTCACCATAATAATAAAGTAGACGTGTCGTTTTGCCCAAAATCAAAACGGCATACCCAACTCTGCGATGGGTTACCATCATCACTACTAATACCATCATCAATCACAATCAACATAATCACTACTACTGCCATCATCACTACAACTGCCACAATCATCACGACTACTGTCATCATCACCATTACTATGATCATCACTACTACAATTACAATCATCACTACTACTCTCAGCATCATCACTACTACTGTCACCATTGTCACTACCATTTTAATCACTACTATAATCATTGATACTATAACTATCAACCATCATTACTATCATCACCACCATCTTACAATCGTCATTACTACTGTTAACATCATCACTACTACTATAACCATCATCATTACTACTGTCACAAGTATTACCATCATGTATCCTACTATCACCATCATCACCATTACTATGATTATCACAACTATTGTCATCATCACTACAACTTTCACCATCCTCACAACTACTCACCATCATCACAAATACTCACACCATCGTCACTACCATCATCACTACTGTCATCATTATCACTATAACTATCATTACTTCTCACCATCATCACTACTATTATGACCATCATCACTACTAATAGTACTGTCACCATCATATCTACTACTGTCATCATCATCAATACAACTACAACCATCAGTACTACTATTATCACCATCATCATTACTATCACCATCAATCCCACTATTACTTCCATCACTTCTAATGCCAACTGAACTAACTTATCCTAGCAAATGCGTAGTAAGATGTTTTCGCCCCCAGAACGCCATCATTGCTGGGGGGGGGGGGGGGGGGGGGGGAGAGGAGGTTGAGGGGCTTTCAAAAAATCTTTTTTGACTGACGTTTGCATTCACGCAACAAATGTTTGTGTGAAATTTGGTGAAAATCCGTCAAACGGTCTAGGAGGAGTTCCGAGACAGACGGACAACGACAACAACAACAACGACAACGACAACGACGACGACAGACATTTTTTTCCAGTGGTACCCACTATACGGGGGGGCGATACCAAACTCTGCTTACGCAGAGTTGACTAATACTCACACCATCGTCACTACATCATATCTACTACTGTCACCATCATATCTACTACTGTCATCATCATCACTACTGTCATCTTCAATATAACTACAACCATCATCACTACTATTATCACCATAAACACTATTATCACCATCAAATCCCACTATTACTACCATCACTTCTAATGCCAACTAAACTAACTTAAATTAACCTAGCAAATACGTAGCGAGATGTTTTCGCCCCCAGAACGAATGCGTTCTTAGTGTGTGAGCCCCGAAGGGGCTCACACACTATGAATGCATTCATTGCTGGGGGGGGTCCGAGGGGGGGTCCGGGGGAGGTGGGGGGGGCGTAAAACCATATTTTGTACCTAAAATCATAACTATTGCATAAATTAAAAAAATCTTTTTTGACTGACGTTCGCATTCACGCAACAAATGTTTGTGTGAAATTTGGTGAAAATCCGTCCAACAGTCTAGGAGGAGTACCGAGACAGACGGACGACGACAACGACGACGACGACAGACATTTTTTCCGGTGGTACCCACTATACGGGGGTACGATACCAAACTCTGCTTACACAGAGTTGATAAATAGCTTAATCTAATCACGTTGTATTATATGCCATTCCTATGATCGGTTATCTATAATGTAAGACATACCCTCAATTTTATGTTCTTAGTTTTTGTGGAGTGTGAGTTTGGAATTACTTGCTTATAGAATATTATTCATGAATACACAGAAAAGCAATAAACGGTAGTGGAGAAATTCCCCTAGCATTGTATTGTGCTGCAGTGGTCGACCTGAATAGTAAACACGTAACATCGAGAGAAAATATATTTATAAACACATACAACATGAGGCAAAAGATGTGTTCCACACTTTTGGTAATGTTGTTGCTGAAGGTATGTGTATTTATTAGTGTATGACGTGTATGGGTAGAGCTGCAAAAACATATATTACTCGAGAGACAGTCACTGGGATGATTGCTGTGGTTGTCTCGCATATTCCTTCGGGAGAGTCTGAGAGATAATTGCGTACCGGTATGTCTTTATTTACTCCTCACCAATTAAGCAGTGCAAGTAATATGAGGACCTGTATGATTCACAGTATGTGTGTGTTTGATTATTTACTTTTCAGTAAGCGTACTCACACTATGGGGAACATATTTGGACAAAATCCATACAGATGCTGATACAAATTTAAATGTAAGGAACAAAACCAATACAATATATAGACGTTGAGTAACCTACACATATAGCAAATGCATTATATTAGATAAAGTATTCTATACAGAAAACGGTGAAGTTGCTGCACATATACAGATTGTATACATGGAATGTAGCACAATGTATTTAGTTGTAGTAGCATATGGACTTTAAGGTAGGACAATAATGATAATGACAGAATGGGGATCACAATTAAAACATCATGAGTGACAACAGGAGCCTACTATTTAGACATAGCCTATAAGAGCTATTATGGAATGTGAACAATTATGAGATATTGAGTACTGCAAGCGGTAGCCTATATATATTAGAAACTATATAATTATAGCTCGAATATAACCGTTTTCTAAAGAACGGTACATTCTCTATTGAGGGGTATAAACTGTATAGTTACTGTTCGAAATTAACCGTTCTCTATTGATGGGTGCTTGACGTTAGATGGGGTAAGTATCAGGGGCCTACAACCAAAATCAGAGAGTCGCCTCTTCTTCTATACTCTCCTTGGTTGAAAGTGTGTAGGGTGGTAGGGGGGTTACGTGAATTGTTGGGAGGGTCTGTACGCAGCCGGATACCTTACCCCAGGCCCCACCCACTGCCGAAAATGTACAAATATTATATTATATTATATTAGATTAACCTAACTTAACCTAACCTAACCTAACCTAACCCTAATATAATATAATATAATATAACTTAACACAAATAACAAAATAAAAATATAAAAATATACTAGACTTAGAGTGGGATCGAACACTGGATATCTGAATGCCAGGCGGGAGCTCTAGTGACTGTACTACAGAGCAAGCTGGCAGGAATGGTTTGAAGGGTTTATTTAAACGCGGGGAACGGGGGGCGGGGCCAAGGGAGGCTTACATTTTCGCGCATGCGTAGAGGGTAAGGTATCCGGCTGCGTGCATCCCCTCCCTGAATTGTTTCACCAGGTTTATGGTTACCGTTTTATCTCTTGATATTAATTAAGATGTAAATAGTTTTTGCTAGTGAAATCTGCCTTTAAGAAATATTTGTGTATGTGTAATTATTATTGTTTGCAAACCAATTTGTAGGGATTGCTAGATTCACTATCTATTTAGTAAGACAGCTCTTTCTCACTCATTCACTCACACTATCTATTTATCTATCTATATCTATCCACATTATAGATTAGTCGTTTCCTTAGCTGATGTTAATTTGCTCTTCTTTGGGTTAATGTTGGTCTCTTAATTTTGGTTGAGGTCCCGGGCTGGCCCGTATTGTCGATTTGCAGCATTTGGTTTGGTGCTCCTCATACCTCTCTGTCTCGTGCATTTTTTTCAAATGCAGCATTATGTGTAGCATTGTGTTGTTATTTAAAATAAAATAATGTTTCTATGTATTGCATATCCATATCCATCTAGTCGTCATTAGTGAAATGCCCATACCAAAATAACAGCTTTCATAACTGGTCGCTTACACCAAAGAATCCTACACTGTTAGAGAAAAATTATGAGGTCATTCAGCAGTAAAAGTAGTGTAATATATATTGATGTAATTATAATATTCTCCAGATGTGTATATTGTGTTTGAGAAGGGGGTTTGGAAAACAAAAAAAATATATATGACTAAAATCCAGTATACAAATATCAGACTTTAGAACTGGTATCCCACTTAAATAGAAACAAATAAATGATTTGCTCGGAAATAAGTGCTACAAACCTCAAAGTCGTTATAACTTATAAGAAAAGTAAGTCCTAGTAAATGTCATTGGAAAACGCTATATACTCTCAAAGTATCCCCAGAGAAATTTTAGTGGTTTGCATTTCCTAATGTTGATATGTATGATAAAGGTGTTTGTTATTAGCATATACATTTGGATATCAATGCAAATATAATTAAACCGTTCAAATAGAGAGCGAGAGGGAAAGGGAGAGACGAACCAAATGGACGAATACATCGAAGAGACTTATAAACAAAAGCTTGACTCTAATATCTGTGGATAGAGTATTTATTAATTAAAAGAATAAGTACTCGGTAATGTTTACTCTATATATTCATCTAAACATATGACAAAAATGACCTGCAGAGCCATTTCACCTATGTAATGCAAATTCCCATTACAACCAACCCAATTCCTCCATATGACAATCAAAGGTTTGATGTTCTCCACTTCCCTTTACCTAATACATTGTTTCTCTGTGTTTGAAAGAGACAAGATACAAAACTACTTATAGACAATTTGACATCCTATTGTCCCCTTTCCCCCGGTCGGAACAGATTGATTAGTACAGAACCATAGTCAAGGTGCACTGGAATGTAACTGCAGGACACGCAAAGCTTGAAACAAAGTCATAGGGTGAGGGATAGACACATTTACGGAGTGAATTCCATACTTTACTTGTTGAACTGAAAAATTACAGGGACATTTAAGTTAACTGTTGGCTCTGAATGGTGGGCAGAAAAGCGGTGGGAATGAGTTACAAAACGGGTGGCCCTCTGTCTCTGCAGAGTGAGAGGCATACGCTGGGACAGCTGTGATTATAATAATGGCATAACAGTAATATACATGCAGTTTTCACAATGTGGAGATATTGTAGATAATATGGTGGAGAAGAGTAAAGATTACATGCCTTTGACTGCACCCTTTCAGAGGCATTTTTCATATGCGAACAATACCTGATACGCTTACAACAGTGTCCCTGTACGGAGAAAGAGGCTGTACGGGGATAAGGGGGTAACAGACGATTGAGCAAATCTAACCTCTTGGAAACTTTGTAATCAAGAATGCTAATATGATCTTTCAAAGACACACACACACACACCCACACACACACTTGTGTTTCGATAAACACTAATGTTTCACTGCATGCACGCGCATATCAGTATAGATTATGGCTGTAGCCATCTCTCTCTCTCGCGCTCTCTCTCTCTCTCTCTCTGTAGGAATAGTGGTTTGGCAGGAGAGTCACAGGGATCGCACTTTCTACCAATTATTATCTTTCGCAACTAATTCAGCGCGTTACAGGTTGCCAGGGTAGCTCATGAAAAAGATATATCCACTGATATTTTAACAACCAATCATGTTATTACTTATACCTATTGGCTTCTGGAAGAGAAAAACATGCGTAGGAACTATTTATGATGTACTGAAATTTAGCAACCTGAAGAGACCATAATTATATAACAATTCGGTATAAAGAGGATGGCCGCAACATCATCCACGTGGCAGCTGTGTATGTACTTACTCTAGTTGTACTTACTCTAGTTGTATTGCGGGAGTGAGCATGCTCGTTATTTCCCGCCTCCTATATGTGTAGGTGTTATATGTATCGTTGGAATGGCTGTGGATGTGTGTGTAGTGTGTATTTTTAGCCAATTGGCGACATCGGAAACGAAGGCTTAGGGTGGATCTGTATGGTACCATTCTCACTATAGACGGTACCGTCTCGCCCGAAGGCTTAGGTAGCCATCAGCTTAGGTGAACCATATGATACCCATCTCGCCTTGTACCATTGTTGCCAACCCCAGATGGGACGTCACAACGTCGTCCACTTATTCCAGGTACCTATTTACAGCTAGGTGAACTGAGGCTTACACATGAAAGGAGACAAGCCCAATTTGTCTCCGCCCGGCCGGGGGATTGAACCCCCGACCCCTCGTTTGTGAGACGAGAGCGCTACCTACTAGGCTACGGGCTGTGTGTGTGTGTGTGTGTGTGTGTGTTGGGTTTAAATGCCGATATAACTATGTTAACGTTAAATATTACATGATTACGTCTATGCAAGGGTAATTATATATTATGTGCAGTAAAATGTATAAGTTAGATAAGAGACTGTCACCCTATATAATCATTAATAACTATATGTGTATACATAAACCACCCGGTTTATGATTACTGTGAGTGATGGCAGATAATATCTGTAGGACGGTGACTCCGAGGACCATTAGTTTGTAAAACCCTGTTGGGTATTGTTAAGGTGTCCATTATGTGGGCTGCTGGATCACTATACTCTGTTTCAGCGACGCTGAGGTGAGAACGGTTCACCTAGATGTCAATAAGTCTAGCTGATTGGCT
This sequence comes from Lithodes maja, assembly GCA_037953745.1. Lineage (NCBI taxonomy): Eukaryota > Metazoa > Arthropoda > Malacostraca > Decapoda > Lithodidae > Lithodes > Lithodes maja. The sequence continues at coordinate 10,497 of JBAKBP010037521.1, read as the reverse complement.
CATGCGACCGTTTTCAATGTCTCGTATTTTAGTAATTATTAATTCTTAAAGTTTTAAATAATCAGGTCGCACAAGTCAATCAGCTGGAACTATTGACATCTACGTGGTCGCTGAAACAGTATAGTCATTAGTAAATAACAGACAGCACCTGGTCATGCTAATGCTACCACAGAAAGTGTAGCCAACGAGGATTATCAAGGAACATTAGAAAGGGAACAATGTTGACCGGGAGAAAATGAATACAATAAACACCTTCCAAAGCAAGTATTTTAACATTCGGAACAACATTCACCAGGCCATTGACTTCACCTCAGATGATATACACTTCCACAACAAAGTCTTCACATTTTCGGGGATGATGACCTTCCAGGTGTGTCAATTAAAAGGTTACAAATACCTTCATAAGTTCTTCCTAACAAACTTCCTCCATTCATTCTTGTAACAACAATCGCATATAATATCCGTGTTAATAGTACATGCATCGACCATGAACCTCCCGACCGACCGTGGTTCGCCTTTATTGATTTGGCTACAATCATACATTTTATTGAGGCTATTGCTTGATAATTTTATTCAGCACTGGATTCACGGCGGTCGAGTGGCAAGTACGCTCACATGTGAATCTGCTTGACCTGAGTTCGATCCCAGCCAAGGCGGATATATTTAGTGGGTGTGAAACTCAGGTGTCTGAAGCAACTGCCAGCAGCATCTTCTCTGTATCCTCCTACTTTCTCTATCCTAGTTTCAAAGCCAAAGGCGGATGTTGTGCATACGTGCACAACAAACTTACTTGCTCTCGTATTTCCGATTTTGGCTCCTCTGAATTCTCCACTTTATGGCTCAATCTTTCCTGTCATTTTCATATTAAATATTTATGTGATATCTGTCTTTCCCCTAACTCTACCGACTTTCCCAAATTGTTTGATTATCTAAACTCTAAAGTGGAACACATTCTAGCCATTTCTCCTTTCTCTGAATCCCCATTTTAGGAGATTTCAACGTTCATCACCACCAATGGCTCTCCTCTAATTCTACTGACCAACTTGGTGAACAAGCCTACGTCTTTTCTATCCTAAATGACCTAGAGCAGTTGGTTCAGCAACCTACCCGTATCCCGGATCGCCTCGGAGATCGGCCCAACATTCTTGACTTGTTTCTAACTTCTAACCCTTCTTCTTATGCTGTCGATCTTTTCTCTCCTTTGAGCTCCTCCGACCATAAACTTGTCTCTGTCATCTGTCCTATCTCTCCAGTACGGCCACCTAATCCTCTTAGCAGGCAGCGCTTGTGGCACTTTGGTGCTGACGACTGGGAGGATCTCCAGCAGTTCTTCTTTGATTTCCCATGGAATGAATTTTGCTTCTGTGGCCGAGAACCCTCGGAGAGTGCTGAACGCATTACCGAGGGAGGCATATATTCCATTTTCTTTCTCCCTGACTAGTGCAAAAATTCTTGGTTTACTCATGCTTTTTTCTACTGCTGTCCGCAATATGGAGGAAGTATTTAAACGGTACCGACGCCTTAAAACTCAAGAACCTCCTAAATTGAAGTCGGTTCAAACATTTGTGAGATATTTTGTTTACAGACAAACAGACAAACAAACGGAGACGAAGACATAAATTTCAGGTCAGGACGATAGGAATGGCCAATTATTCTAACAATTGATGCTTTCTTTCAGGTAGCAGTACATAGGAACAGTCAGCTACACATTCATGGACCCCCATAAAAGAGAGAAAGAGAGAGAGAGAGAGAGAGAGAGGGAGAATCACTTGGTCGAATTTTACACTCATTTGTTTTTCTGTTAAATCTCAACCGATATTCACGAAAGTTGCTGGGCAGATAGGATCCGATGAGAGGGTGTGAGGATGAGTTGTTACGGTGCTTTTAATCATAATGTTTTACAGCTACCACCCACTCTTCCATGTTAATTAGTAGTTTTTATTATATGTACTCATAAGTTATTCTAAACGTATGGAAATATAAGCGTATTATATCGTAATGACAGTGAAGCAATATTCACATGAGTAGTTGATTAACCTTTAATTCTACAGCACCCCCCCCCCCCCTCTCTCTCTCTCTCTCTCTCACTAGTTACCCGTAGATATCACTATCAGTAAATGCTACATAAGAGTGTGTTAAGTGTGACATTACTAATATGCCTATTTACAATACAATGTTTATTAACACATCATAATATGGAAAACATTGACCAATAATTATAAACATGATACGCATAATATAATGAAGTGTAAGCACACATTCGTTGGATGGGACTTTGAGACATGATGATCATAATATTCTGTTGTGAGTCAATTAATATTCTCACCCTCCTACTTGTCAATTTCCTTGTAGGAACTCTGACATTTTCAAACACGTATATTTTCAGAAGCTTGTTCTGCACCTCGCTGGTGACTAACACTTCCATTTATTTGTATTAGACCTTTAGCTAGTGCGAAGTTTAAAGTGAAACTATCTTCATTTATACTATGCATTTACATTAGCGCTTGATGGGGTTTCAGTTGTATAAATGCTTACAGCTGTAATATAACGAGATAATAATACTATATTACGCGGTGACCACCAGGACTTCTCTCCAGTTCTGAATGCAATTATCAAGCACTAGCCTCAATAATATGTATGATTGTAGCCAAAACAATATGCGTGAACCACGGTCGGGAGGTTCATGGTCGATGCATGAACTATTAACACGGATATTATATTCGATTGTTATTTTAGGAATGAATAGAGGACCTTTGTTAGGAAGAACATATGAAGGTATTTGAAACCTTTTAATTGACACACCTGGAAGGTCATCATCCCCGATGTTGTGAAGAGACTTTGTTGTGGAAGTGTATATCATCTGAGGTGAAGCCAATGATATTGAGGCCTGGTGAATGTTGTTCTGAATGTTAGAGTGCTTGCTTTTGGCAGGCGTTTATTATATTCATTCTCTCCCTGTCAACATTGTTCCCTTTCTAATGTCCCTTGCTAATCCTACTACCTATTTAACGGGATGGAAGGGTTGGCTACTGATTGTCTGACTGCCTATTACACTTCCTGTTGTAGCATTAGATAACCAGTAGTGCTGTCTGTTATATACTAATATCTATACTGTTTCAGCGACTCTGGGGTGATAAATGGCCCACGTAGATGTCAATAGTTCCAGCTGATTGACTTGTGCGACCGTGATTAGTTAACCTTTAAAAATAAATAATTACTAAAAGACGAGACATTGAACACGGTCGCTTGAGCCAATCTGCTAGACTTACTGACATCTAGGCGAGCCGTTCCTACCTCAGCGTCGCCGAAACAGAGTATAGTGATCCAGCAGCCCACATAATGGACACCTTAACAATACCCAACAGAGTTTGACAAACTAATGGTCCTCCAGATATTATCTGCCATCACTCACAGTGCACTCGGTTTATGAATACGCATATAGTTATAAAAAATGTATAAGGGGACAGTCTCTTATCAAACTTATACACTTTACTGCACATAATATATAATTACCCTTGCATAGATTTAGATATGTAATATTAAACATTAACATAGTTATATCGGTATTTGATAAGTAGAAAGTGCGGTCCCTGTGACTCTTCTGCCAAACCACTACGCAGAGAGAGAGAGAGAGAGAGAGAGAGAGATGGCAATAGCCATAATATACACTGATATGCGCGTGCATATAGTGAACCATTAGTGTTTATCGAACCACAAGTGTGTGTGTGGATTGGGTGGAGGAATACACAGGAAAGAGGTATGATTCTTTATTCTCTAACTTTTCGGGCTATGTATTACCCATCTTCAGAGAGACAACGTCTCTCTGAAGATGGGTAATACATCCGAAACGTTAGAGAATATTAGTGTAAGTCTGTATGAATGAATGGGTCTTCGTTCTGTAAAGAGGGATGTGAGTGGTCATTTTGAGTTTGCTAGATGTAATAATAGTTTGTAGTACAGCCTTCAATACAATTAAATGATTGTACGAATCGTTACCATAATCATTAAATCTATTATATATGCCATTACAAAATATTTAAAAGTATATAACTTCAAAAGAATATTTAAATGTTTAGCATTACATGTTATACAGACAGTAGCCATCATACATTAGCCAACCTTATTTCACCAATGTGGAGCCTGGCGATTTCGATTTGCTTCATATATATTTGTGCGACAGATTAGGAATGTCAACGAATCATGTTAAAATGTGAAGTTATGCACAACACAAATATATTGTTAACAGGATTATAAGCATAATGCAAAATAATTAGCCAAAATACCAAGTTTCAGTCCATTTTCATAAAAATATATCGGGCACGGATTATGTAATGTAATCGATAGGTGTGACCCATGGTAGAGCAAGGAAATAATCTGATTATTATCATACGATTGTGACACAATTTGTATAAGTCTACCCAACATGTCACGTTTAACAAATAAGTAAAAAGGAAAACAAGCAACAACAGATCTACTAATCCTTACGAGGCTGCTTGTAAATATGATTGCAAAAGGGCAGATACACATAATGATATGGAGTAAAATAAGTCCACATATAGCCTTATATGGTGATAATGACGTTATATACAGGTATAACGTCATTATCACCATATAAGGCATTGTTTTTTTTTCTGTGTTAGAAACATTTTACTTGAGTGACCCGCCATCGAATGTTGTCATATTTGATAACTTGCATCTACTATTGGCTTATATATAACCTGTTTAAAATCCATATTATCATTTGGTATCACATAAGTTGTGGGGATAAATATGCTGTAATTAATGATATAGTATAGATTTTCGCCTACTCTTATGACTTCAGAAAGCTACCTTACATTTGTTATTTTTTAAAAATGTACTCTTTCTTTAAACTAATACAGTATTGTCTGTTCTTTTATATGCAGTGCAATCTCAGGCAACTAATAACATATTCTCACGCAATTGACAACAGTGATTGTCATTGGTCGACCATCACTCTCTAACCTCGGAAACACAAACTACGTCAACTAAGCATTACTCTTGGCATAATCGGTAATCACACACACACACACTCAGAATATTGTGTGCCTCAATAAGCATTATCGGAGTGAATATGCTTTTTATAGAGAATAATTTTAGGTTGCAACATTGAACACTTGGCAAAGTCATTATTTAGTAACAGTACTAAATGTATGCCACGCAATTGATATATATATATCATAATCATATACTGTATTTCGTGACACCTCATGTAATAGTGGGTGGAAATAACAATAGCCATTATGTGCGTTTGCGTATACGTGCGTGTGTGCATGCCTGTTTGTTTGCATATGCTTGTGGCGTGTTATAGTGTAGTAATTATAGTTCAGAAATATATACATATAAGTATATGTTGTAAGGACAGAAACATAAAGTCTTTAAGGTATGTTTCTTTGAATATAGTATTTATTCACATGAACCTTTCAGAGAGAGGTTCTGGAAGTGTTAGTGAATGCCAGGCTGGATGTATGTGGAATGACAGAGACCAAATGGAAAGGTTTAGATGTGAGAGAGTGGGAGTGTGGAATGGTTGTGTGTGCTGCAGTGAGTGAAGGAACAGCGAGAGAAGGTGCATGTTTGTTTGTAAGTAGCAAATGGAAGGAATGTGTAAGAGAGTATGGGTCTGTGGGTTCAAGGATTGTGTGGGTGAGAATGAAAGTAGGAATACAAACGTGGGTGATTGTATGCGTGTATGCCCCGACAGAGGATATACTTGAAAGAAAGAAAGAGGAGTTCTGGATGAATGTGGAGGCGTGCCTGGAGAAGTTTGACAAGAACGAAAGAATATTTCTGATTGGGGATATGAATGGTAAGGTGGGTGATAGGAAAGTTGAGGGAGTGGTGGGAGGGTGGGGGGTACCATCAGAGGTGAATGGGAATGGTAGTGCACTTGTGGACGTATGTGTGGGGAGGAGGCTGTGGATAGCCAACACCTTCTTCTGACACAGAATGATCCACAGGTACACGTGGAAACGGATGTTGACGATGAACGATAAGACAGTGGTGGAACGAAAGTCATTGATTGATTATGTATGTGTGGATGAACGAATGAAGAAATCTGTGATGGATGCTAGGGTGAATAGGGATATTGGAGGGGGTCTGTCTGATCATTATGTAGTGGTAGCTAAGGTTAGGATACAAAAGAAGTGGGTGAGGAGAGCGGGAGGGAGGCGAGAGGAGGGTGGAGAGGTTGCAGGAGGAGGAAGTCAGGGAGGAGTACAGGAGAGCAGTGGAAAGACGACTAGGTGGGTTCGACCTGGAAGTTATGGAGGAAGTGGAGGAGATGAGCAAGGTGTTTAAGGATGAGATCTGTGCAGCATGTGAGGAGGTGTGTGGAGTGAGGAGAAGAGGGAGCGGAGTGAAAGGTACAGCATGGTGGACAGCAGAGGTAAGAATAGCTGTGGAAGAAAAGAAGAAAGCATATAGAGAGTGGTTGGGTAGTAGAGGGAATGAAGATTCCGAGAGACAGAAACGAGCGAGGTACGTGGAGAGTAAGAGGGTGGTGAAGAGAGTAGTGAAGGAAAGTAAGAGAAGAGTAGATGAGGAATTTGGAAGGAATCTGAGTGTAAAATGGAGGGAGAGTAAGAAACTGTTCTGGAAAGAAGTCAAGAAAGTTAGGGAAACAGTAAGGGTGTGAAAGATAAGAATGGGAGAATGCTAGCCGAGAAGCAAGAGAGAGTTGAAAGATGGAGGGAGTACTTCAGTGAGTTGCTAAATGTAAGGAATGAAGAGCCAGCAAACATAGCTGGATATGGTATGGGAGGGAGAAGAAGAGAAGTAGTGGAGGAGGAGGTGGGGATCAGGAGGTCAGAAGTGTGGGAAGCCATGAAAAGAGTAAAGTTGGGGAAAGCACCAGAAACAGATGGAGTGTGTGGGGAAATGTTGAGGTATGGTGGTGAGATAGTGATAGAATGGGTATGGAAAATGTGCAAACTAGCATGGGAGAAGGGGAGTGCACCCGATGACTGGAAGACTGGCATAACAGTCCCCCTATATAAGGGCAAAGGGGAAAGAGGAGTGTGTGGTAACCACCGAGGAATATGTCTTCTAAGCGTAGTAGGGAAGGTATACAGTAGGGTAGTGATTGAGAGAGTGAGAGTGAGAACGGAGAAATGGATAGGCAACGAGGAGGGAGGTTTTAGGAAGGGAAGAGGATGTGTAGATCAGACTTTTACCCTGAATTGTGTTGTGGAGAAGTATCTGGAGAAGAAACAAAAGGTGTATGTTGCCTTTATGGACTTGGAGAAGGCCTATGACAGAGTGGATAGAGAAGGTTTGTGGAAAGTACTTAGAATATACGGAGTAGAGGGTAAGTTGCTGAAAGCAGTGAAGAGCATGTATGAGGGTGCAAAGGCGGCAGTACGTGTGGAGAGTGAGCAGAGCGAGTTCTTTGACCTGAATGTTGGTTTGAAACAGGGGTGTGTGATGTCCCCGTGGTTGTTTACTGTATATATGGATGGAGTCATGAAAGAAATACTATCAAGAGCAGTGGATGTTGGTGTATCGCTGAAAAGGGAGGGAATTGAGTGGAAGCTACCTATACTGCTGTTTGTGGATGATACAGTTCTGATGAGTGATAATGAATGGAAGTTGCAAGGTCTGGTAAATGAGTTTGGAACAGTGTGCGAAAAACGGAATTTGAAGGTAAATACGGGGAAGAGCAAGGTTATGGTCTTCGAAAGGGGTGAAGTCACAGAGTATGAGGTGAAGCTGAACGGTCAGGCTATGGAGATCGTCAACTCTTTTAAGTATCTGGGCAGTGTGTTGAGTAAAGATGGGACTATGGATGAAGAGGTGCGGGAGAGGGTACAACAGGGGAAGAGGGTTGTAGGAACGCTAAAAGCAGTAACAAGAAATAGGGTGGTCAGTACGGAAGTGAAGAAGTCCTTGCATGACAGTGTGGAAATCCCGACACTGACTTACGGAAGCGAAGCATGGACGTTGGTTGAGAGACTCAGACCAAGAGTGAGAGCAGTGGAAATGAATTACTTAAGGAGTGCATGCGGAGTTACATGGAGGGATAGACAGACTAATGAGGAAGTAAGAAGGAGGTGTGGTGTGGAGGTAGATGTGCTGGAAAGTGTGAAAAGGAACAACTTGAGATGGTTCGGCCATATGGAACGTATGGAAAGCGAGAGAATGACTAAGAGGGTGTACGAGAGCGAGGTGGAGGGACACAGGGGGAGAGGTAGACCGAATATGAGGTGGAAGGATGGAGTGAGGAACTACATGAACGAAGGCGGTGCTGGTTGGGGGAGGGGCGTCGACTGACTGGGGACAGAGGTGCATGGGGGCGGTTCGTTCGTGGCCACCCCTTCGGGGATCACGGCGTCAGGCAATAGATAGATAGATAGATTCAAGTTCTGTATTTAACAATTATACATTACACTGTATATACAGAATATTAACCCTTAACTGGCGGTACCCGGCTATTGTCGAGTTAAATAAATGTGGCCTATGTGGCGGGTCACGGCTATTGTCCAGTGCAATTTTGAGCACGTAATGTGCTCTGAGAGAGAGCGGAGCAGTGGGAGGAGCGTAGGTTACCTCATGACCGCTCGCCGCGGTGGCCGTGGAGCTACTGAGATGTACTCCTTTGTACTCCACCCTCTCTCACTCGTTTCACACGTAATAATGTAAGAAAATGACCGTATCTTACCGATTTTGCCCTTCGGTTGCACAATTGTTGCAAGACAACCAGTGATCGTAGAAGGATGGTTCTGGTGTCATTGGAAAACTGAATTAACGCCCTTTCAGGGATGCATACTTGTATTAAGCTCTGGCTCTTGTTTATGCATGAAAACGAGCACGGAAACAAGCTCGTTTTCGGTAAAACCCCCCGCTGGGGGGCACATCAAATATACTCCTCCACCCGCTCTTAAGGTGTTAAGCAACATGGCATTTAACAAATGCTGTATACGTCACATTTTTTGTCTATGTGTATGAGGGAGACAAAAGGCAGGCTGACTGTAACGAGTGTCTCCCCAAAATCCAAAAGAATGACAAAGCCAAATTCAAGGTAAGTTGTGGTAAAAGAAATGCCAGGACACACGAAGTTTAAAATAGCTTAAGTCATAGGATAAATTAATAATTGATTAAGGGAGAAGTTCCAGAGTTCATCTGTTGAGTAGAAAAAAAAAACAGAATGACAATTCTTGGCTTTGAGAGCTGGACAGAATAGGAGTGGGACTGTGTTGCAAGGCGGGTGCCTGGCACTCACCGGAAGGGACTGATATGATCCAAATGATTTCTCATGTATTCACCTATGCATTGGACAAGTCTAAATAACAATATATTCATTGTAATGAATCATAGACATTACTAATGCAAACCAAAACTCTATATTATCATTGCTGCTGTTCCGTTCTCCGCTTAAACTGTTTCTTAACCCACCGTTCTAAACACGTGTAAGATAATATATATGGAGAGCTTAAGTCTAATGTTAATAAGAAGCCCTCCGAATCATAAGGGGACCAACCGACATATTCTTACTTCTGAGAAAATCAAGGTCAAAGTTTGGCAATATTCAAAATATGTGTAACTCTTTAACCCGGTAAGGTGCCCTCTTCATATTTTTACTGAAGGTAGCTGAAGCACTACTCTTTCATCCCAGCATGTAAAATTAGGGGGTTCCACGTCTATATTTTTAGTAAAAACACCCAAACCAAAATTATCCTCTTTTTTTGAATGGCCAAAATGGCCAAAATCTAACATTAACAGCACTTTGACCACGATTGTTTTCCTTTAAAGATAATAATGCACTGATATTGGGTAGTGTACGTAATTCTCCATCATTCCCACCCACAAGCCTCCAATTTCCATACTCCAGGTAAGGCAGGTAAGTAGTTAATAATTAACAGGTAAGTACAAGGTAATGGGTAAGTGAACGTACTTTTGTGGTTTAAACATAATAAAACAATGTTAATAGAATAACAGCGTGCACAACTTACATTGTAGGTTGAATGAGGTTTGATATAGTCAGGTTGAGTCATGTAATAATCCAGGACAAGGTGTAATCCATAGAGATTAACAGGATGTCAAACAAGAGACGAGTTCATTATTTTTAGCCTTTATTATTGTAAGAGAGAATAAAGAGAGAAAGATAGAAAGAAAGAAAGAGAGAGGAGAGAGAGCTAATCTTCGTCCCTGAGAGCGTCCGGCAAACGCTCCGCAGGCGCGTACTCCCAAGCCTTGTCATCTGGATCCGGGTCGTCCGGATCATCCACTTCCATGACGAGTGTGTCCTCCTCTGGAGCCTGCCCCTGATTCATGAATACCTTATCCAGCCATGCTCGACCTCTCACATCCAGGTAACTCCACAGTACACGGAGATCCTTGATTTTAGCGGCATTTAGCTTGACACCGTTGGGGTACTTGATGGGAAGGTCGGCAGTTGATAAGTCAAAGATGTCACTGTAGGGCTGCTTGCCAGGCATCAGTCGGATCCTCTTGTCCAAGTCAGGTATCTCCATGTCATAC
>JBAKBP010037520.1:0-17220 GCA_037953745.1 Lithodes maja | reverse complement strand
GCAGAGGTTGAAGTAACTAAACTAAAGGTTTCTAAATACCCCTGATGGTAACAAAGGCTTTAAAGTATCCCCAATAGGCTCAACACAGCTAACTCAAAGACAACTGCAGAGGTTGAAGTAACTAAACTAAAGGTTTCTAAATACCCCTGATGGTAACAAAGGCTTTAAAGTATCCCCAATAGGCTCAACACAGCTAACTCAAAGACAACTGCAGAGGTTGAAGTAACTAAACTAAAGGTTTCTAAATACCCCTGATGGTAACAAAGGCTTTAAAGTATCCCTAATAGGCTCAAAATTGCATCATAAGCGTGAAAGGGTTAATATTAATTCCTCTCACAGCATTGATAGGTTATTGAGTTTCGTGTATTTTGAGTCGATCCTCTGGTAACGTGTTCTTCACCAGGTCAACCTTACAGGTGGCCACTTTCTTTGGAAAATGACCATGTAAGAATCATACATGTGACTGGGATTATAGTAAAATTAACAAAGAGCTGGTAATTTGTTTTAATAAGCAATTAAAATGTAAAACTTGCAAACTAAAAAAAAGTGTGTCTATATGCTTAATGTGTCTATATGCTTAATGTGTCTATATGCTTAATGTGTCTATATGCTTAATGTGTCTATATGCTTAATGTGTCTATATGCTTAATTAGATTTTCATGATTCAAGATTTTTTATGATATATAGTTATCCTCTGGACATTAAGCCCAATATTACCTGTACTGTATTATACACTCGGATACAAAGGAGTACAAAGGAAGGATACCATATACTGTATAGTCTCTAGCCCACTCATACATATTTAAAGACTTCACCTATTTGCTGGTTGGGGGGAGGGGCGTCGCCTGACTGGGGACAGAGGTGCATGTGGGCGGTTCGTTCGTGGCCACCCCTTCGGGGATCACGGCGTCGGGCAATAGATAGATAGATAGACCTATTTGTAATTATGGAAGCATATATCTGGAAACAAATTTATGAATACAATTTTGTTTACATCAACTATAAAAAAGCAACAACTGCCCGAAAAATTAATCTAGATAGTTATAATTGCAGATCATTAACAACATAAGGGGTCCAGGAATTCTTATGAGTGGGGCGGAGACTATGGCATCCGACTGTATTTCTAGCATATCATTAACAACATAAGGGGTCCAGGAATTCTTATGAGTGGGGCGGAGACTATGGTATCCGACTGTATTTCTAGCATATCATTAACAACATAAGGGGTCCAGGAATTCTTATGAGTGGGGTGGAGACTATGGCATCCGACTGTATTTCTAGCATATCATTAACAACATAAGGGGTCCAGGAATTCTTATGAGTGGGGCGGAGACTATGGTATCCGACTGTATTTCTAGCATATCATTAACAACATAAGGGGTCCAGGAATTCTTATGAGTGGGGTGGAGACTATGGCATCCGACTGTATTTCTAGCATATCATTAACAACATAAGGGGTCCAGGAATTCTTATGAGTGGGGCGGAGACTATGGTATCCGACTGTATTTCTAGCATATCATTAACAACATAAGGGGTCCAGGAATTCTTATGAGTGGGGTGGAGACTATGGCATCCGACTGTATTTCTAGCATATCATTAACAACATAAGGGGTCCAGGAATTCTTATGAGTGGGGCGGAGACTATGGTATCCGACTGTATTTCTAGCATATCATTAACAACATAAGGGGTCCAGGAATTCTTATGAGTGGGGCGGAGACTATGGTATCCGACTGTATTTCTAGCATATCATTAACAACATAAGGGGTCCAGGAATTCTTATGAGTGGGGCGGAGACTATGGTATCCGACTGTATTTCTAGCATATCATTAACAACATAAGGGGTCCAGGAATTCTTATGAGTGGGGTGGAGACTATGGCATCCGACTGTATTTCTAGCATATCATTAACAACATAAGGGGTCCAGGAATTCTTATGAGTGGGGCGGAGACTATGGTATCCGACTGTATTTCTAGCATATCATTAACAACATAAGGGGTCCAGGAATTCTTATGAGTGGGGTGGAGACTATGGCATCCGACTGTATTTCTAGCATATCATTAACAACATAAGGGGTCCAGGAATTCTTATGAGTGGGGCGGAGACTATGGTATCCGACTGTATTTCTAGCATATCATTAACAACATAAGGGGTCCAGGAATTCTTATGAGTGGGGTGGAGACTATGGCATCCGACTGTATTTCTAGCATATCATTAACAACATAAGGGGTCCAGGAATTCTTATGAGTGGGGCGGAGACTATGGTATCCGACTGTATTTCTAGCATATCATTAACAACATAAGGGGTCCAGGAATTCTTATGAGTGGGGTGGAGACTATGGCATCCGACTGTATTTCTAGCATATCATTAACAACATAAGGGGTCCAGGAATTCTTATGAGTGGGGCGGAGACTATGGTATCCGACTGTATTTCTAGCATATCATTAACAACATAAGGGGTCCAGGAATTCTTATGAGTGGGGCGGAGACTATGGCATCCGACTGTATTTCTAGCATATCATTAACAACATAAGGGGTCCAGGAATTCTTATGAGTGGGGCGGAGACTATGGTATCCGACTGTATTTCTAGCATATCATTAACAACAGAGAATACGCTTAGGAGTTTTAAGAATACACAAGATAACATTATAAAAAATATATTTATAAAACATTGCATAAAATACAACGGGTACATTCGAGACGATGAAAAATACCTCCTACCGTCCCATTGCCCTACACTTATCTACACAGCACTGAATACTACCCCCAAACACACACACCTTCCACCTTTATCAACACAGGTACAGTTACCAACAGAAAGTTGTGGTACACATTATGTTTAAGGGGAGGTGCATAGTTTGTTCCCTAGATCTCAGTCAAGCATGAAATTACACCACCTAGACCCCTTTTAAGATGAATTTGTACATTTTTCGGTATTACAAATTGCCGGCCAAAGGCCGGTTCCTCTAGAATTACAGGCTCGCTAACGCTCGCCAGAATAAAATAAACACCTAAATGGCACAAAAGGTCTTAAAATTGACAGAAATGGGGCAAAAGTTCTTAAAATTGCCAAAATAATGGGGTGAACATCATAAAATAACAAAAGCAATGGGGCTAAACAGGAGGAAGAAAGGGGGCCAGAAAAAATCCCTCAAGTGGATATCTCCCCTTAACAGATCGGACATAGAAAATGGAAGTTATGAAATGATCTGTTGGGCCACAAAGATGGAGAGTCAGCATATTAGACCAAGTTCACTGCTTGTTGCTTTTCCAAGTTTTACATTTGACTGTTGGTGATCCCTGGGTCTCTGGGTCTTCTCCTGGATGACCTAGATAGTGTGTGCATTTGTATTTTGTTTCTGCGTGTTCATTATTTTCTTGTCCCTATTCGGGCTCTGTCTTGAGTCCCCCCCCCCCCCAAAAAAAAAAGAAAAAAAGAAAAAAAAGAAAAGTTGGGAATGGGCCTGAGTAAATACACACATACAAATACATTTATTTTAGTGTACTGTGAAAAGTGTACCATAAATATCTGTATGTAACTGTACGGTCACAATATCCTCCCAAAATGCTACAACTTGACAGACATAATCTGCATCCACAACTTCAATATTAGATAAAACAAAAACAAAATTAATTAGCGGGAATATCTTGCTTTGACAGCTTGTACTTCAAATGTTGTATAAGTAACAAAACTTGAAGTAGGGTCGTGGTATAGGCAGTCACTAAAGAACTTTATTCAGGAAATTTTAATCACTAACATTTTGAGGGACACTTTTGCACTGGTATTGATAACAAGACTGCTTGTGGATTAATTCTTGTAAAATTAAATTAGAAAATGTCAGATAAAAATAGCTTAAAAAGGCCTCAAATCACTTGGCCTGAATTTTCCTCTTCTATTCAATACAAAGACTTAGTGCTGACAAAGGTCAGTCCCATAAGACAAAACTAATATTGCAATATAAACAGTTCTGCAAGTGGTGTTCCATTACGTCTTGTAAGATCCTACCCTGGAACAACAGACTGCAAATAATGCTTCTTTTAAAGATATATTTAAATTGTAATTGTAAAGGCCTTAGAAATAATACAAATCCTGGCCAAGTTCTAGTTCATTACACCAAGCATCATGGGAATAATTGGTAATGACATCCTACATGAGAACAGCAGAGATTATGTATCATGAGAACATTGGCCGAGATGTGGGCACCATCCAGCTCGAGACTGGATAACTCCGTCGACGACACCTGCCCGGGACATAACACAGCACCCCATACCATAAAACACATCCGAGAAGACTGCATATCACACAATCACTTACGCCAATAACATAATCTACACTCCTTCAGAGCTCTGTGGGAAAGCCTGACTGTAGCCATGGCCTTCCTTAGGGACTCGGGGCTGTTCGGCCAGGCAGCTTAGGGAACGACAACAACAACAACAACAGCACACATCATGGTCAAGGTACAGTATACTATAGTCCATTCATTATAGCTAGGCCAGAAATCCTGACGCCTAACCTCTGTAACTCAAAAAGGGCTGCAGTAAATGGCCTGTAAATTTCCACACGTATTCCCAAATGGTAGAAATAGTAGGTCGATTTCTTAAGTCGTTTTTTAGTTATATAGTTAATGGTCAATATTATTGGTATCATTATAATAAATAGACTATAGCCATCCACACATACAGTACTAGGAACATTAGCCCAGTCGTACACGCTCCTCAAATTAATATGTAAAATCAATAAAAAAATATCTACCCCCAAACAAATTATGGAAAGTTTGATTGCTACTGTAAAGCCTCACAATGGACAGTACCCGGACTATAGCCTCACAATGGACAGTACCCGGACTATATTTATATATACTACAAATATTACATCAAACTCCAATTATTTTCTGAGGGTACCTAGGGCTGGTCCTGTCCAGAGTGAGGTTTGGCATCCTCTACCCAACCTTAGCCGTTTCAGCCTGTCTTTTTTTCCCTGTACTAATATTCTTACTTCGGGGGCGGGAGGCTAGGAATCCACTACGAATCACACTTTCCTACCGAAAAGTGTACAAATTTATCTAGAAAGGCGGTCTAGGGGGTGTTATTTTAAGCTTATTGGAAGTCTAGCGAGGAAACTCAAACATACATTAATAAATATATACAGTACAGACCAAAGAACAAGCACTACCCCCTGAATGGGAGGTTTCCACTTGAGGGATTATTTTTTTACCTCTTCTCCCTCTGGTTTAGCCCAATTGCTTTTTTGATTTTAAGACGTTCGCCCCATTATTTTGGCAATTTTAAGAACTTTCGCCCCATTTATGTCACTTGTAAGACCTTTCGTGCCATTTAGGTGTCGATTTTTTCCTGGCGAGCGATAGCGAGCCTGCAATTTAAGAGGAATTGGCCTTCGGCCGGGACATTTTTCTACCGAAAAATTTACAAATATATCTTGAAAGGGGGTCAAGGGGGTGTAATTTCAAGCTTGATGGAAGTCTAGGGAACACACTAAAAACCTCCCCTTAACCAGACCCCATGAGCTTCAAACAAGGGCTCGTATAGGGCTGGTTGGAACAATTGAAAACAGATTAACTTGCTCATGTAGTAATGGACACCCTATGTGGTGGATTGTGTTCTTTTATTTCGTACATTTTATTTTAGTAAGCGTTGTTTCCACATAGCGATTTTGATAAGTTATTTTTACCTTTATCTTGTATCGTCCCAGTTTTGGATTGTTTAGTTTGCAAGTTTTACATTTTAATCACTAACACCCCCCCAGCGTGATGGAAGATCCTGTGACGGTCATGAATAACTGGTAACTGACTGTGGTGCCATCGTTAGAGTGTCTTTAGATGGACAATACAGAAATGAAAAATGTGCGACAAAGTTCATCTATAGGTCAATTTACATCAGGGCTCTTTGCACCTATTTTGATTTGTAACTTTATTCTGAGGCTAAGGAAAAAATGTATTAGACAATACTATCTAGAGAAGACAAACTGATCTACTCCACAAAACTAGAAATCTATAAATAAATGTATCAAGTTTATTCTCCAATGCTTCCCAAACTCCTTAATGAAACTGAGTAAGGTTTTCAGCAACGTATGTACAAATTAATGTGTAATAAAATATAGCCTGCAATAATAAGTGTGTGGGATTTCAATTTAGCGGTAATCTTTCTTTACGTTTCCAAGATTATCTTCCTTCCACCTTTGTAATTGTAGCGTCCCAGTTTTGGTTTGTTTGGTTTGAAAGTTTTACATTTTAATTCATACTTTTGAGAATGAAGACTTGCAGCCTATTGAGTGATTCTAAGTTAGCTACAACATCAGGTAAGGTGACATAACACCGAGCCTCCCAATCCTATGTTAATCCTTCCCTTACATCCCTAACACTATTTAACTGTCTTCGTAGCGCAATGGATAAATGCACTGAATTTGGGTGTGAGCATCCTAGGTTGGAATCCCTGGACTGCCACATGTATTTGTTGATTTCATTAATTGAGCTTAGGAGTAAAGTCGGTTGGTGGAGGGAACATAAATAAAATACTTCATGATATCCGAGAACATCCTCCTGCAGGTCCTACAACAAGCAAATTATATACAGTGCTGTAATGTCTTTATTACATTTGAATAATCTTATATTTGTTTTCACCAACCCACCAACTAATTTACAAATATACCTAACTAATGAAATCAATGAATACATGTGGTACTCCAAGGACTCAAAGCTAGGATACTCACACCAAAATTCACCACACTAAGTATTACGTTATCAAGACAGTTACTGTGACTAGGAAAAGGACAATATTTCTCTGTAATCTTCAGAATCAACAACACTGTAGATCAATATAATCTTTTCATAAATTACAACTTAATATACTGCACAATATAATTACATTCTAAAATGCATTATATGATAAGCAGTAATATTATTATTAAGCATATTTTCGCACTATATACATTATCTGAAAGTGCTTTCAACTCTTTCCATTAGGTAAATCCTTTCACGATGAATACAATAATTTGTTGGTATTGGTAGCACCAACGAACTTGACAATAATATTGATCCCTGCCCTCTCTGTAACTCAAAGTGGCCTAGAGCAAACTGGCTGTAAATATCCACACCTCTTTCCTGGTGGACTCTTCGTAAATGATAGAAACGTCAGCCCGATTGCTTTCCTTCAGGTCAAGTTATAAGATGTTAAGGGGTCAAGTTATAAGATGTTAAGGGGTCAAGTTATAAGATGTTAAGGGGTCAAGTTATAAGATGTTAAGGGGTCAAGTTATAAGATGTTAAGGGGTCAAGTTATAAGATGTTAACCCGGGAGCTGCGGGGAGACTCTTAAGAGTTCCCCCGGCGGACTGCGGGAAGACTCTTGAGAGTAAGTAAAATAAAAAATCAACTTTTGACATCAATTTTTTTTTTTTTTTTTTTTTATTTTTTTTATTTATTTATTTTTTTGGCCCCTGGGCCATGCAAAATCTCAGTCCTCTACCTCCCCTCCTTCCCCACTTTCCTCCTCTCCTTCAGTTATCACCTATTTTCCCTATTATTCCCTTATTCTGAGGTATATTTTCGTGCTAACATTAGCGAGTTGCAAGCAGGGTGTTGTCATCACTGATGGCAAGCGAGTGCAAGAGAGAGAGAGAGAGTATCGATCGACTGTGTCTCAGTGGCCTTGGGGGAAATTGGCAGGAAAGCAGTTTGCCTCACCCATACATTATACAACTCGCGGGCTATATCTCCGATTTTGACCATCCAAACGCTGTTTTCACTCGTTTTATTGTTGTTTCAGGTTAATACCTTTATAATCAACCCATAATAGGCGCATATGGATAATTATTAATGCTATTAATGTTACAATGAATATTTTAGTGACGGAAACACCTCAAATACGTCAGCACAGGGGGACGTTTTCAATTACCCCCATGCGCACTTGTTAGGTTAAGGGGTCAAGTTATAAGATGTTAAGGGGTCAAGTTATAAGATGTTAAGGGGTCAAGTTATAAGATGTTAAGGGGTCAAGTTATAAGATGTTAAGGGGTCAAGTTATAAGATGTTAAGGGGTCAAGTTATAAGATGTTAAGGGGTCAAGTTATAAGATGTTAAGGGGTCAAGTTATAAGATGTTAAGGGGTCAAGTTATAAGATGTTAAGGGGTCAAGTTTATTGTCAAGTTTGTTGGCGCTACCTATAATAAGGGTAAGGGAATTAATATTTCCTCGTAACAGGTTACCAGTCAGTAAAATAATATACTACTGTCCTGTATATTGAATACTAGTGTGGCAATCATTTACAGTAGGGTCCCGCATAAAACGTGTTCACATAAAACGAGTCTCGATTAAAACGAGCGACCTAAACTATTAATATTTAATTTTCGATCAGAACGAATGTGATCACACAAAACGAGTCCGCCGTCAAAGTGGGGCAAATCCGAGAAGTTTTCATATAGAGCGCCGAAATATCGTACAAAACGTACAAAATATCGTACGCTCCTGACGGAAATTTACGCTTCCAGTGAACATTGACGATATTGGGCCACCAAAATGCCGCGTTCACATAAAACGAAATCTCATAGAACGCCCTCGTTTATCGACCAATTACTCGTTTTATGTGAGACCCTACTGTACCTTCAGTAATAGAGGGTTTTATGTGAGACCCTACTGTACCTTCAGTAATAGAGGGTTTTATGTGAGACCCTACTGTACCTTCAGTAATAGAGGGTTTTATGTGAGACCCTACTGTACCTTCAGTAATAGAGGGTTTTATGTGAGACCCTACTGTACCTTCAGTAATAGAGGGTTTTATGTGAGCCCCTACTGTACCTTCAGTAATAGAGGGTTTTATGTGAGACCCTACTGTACCTTCAGTAATAGAGGGTTTTATGTGAGACCCTACTGTACCTTCAGTAATAGAGGGTTTTGGAAGGTAGGAAGAGAATTGTTACTGCCCTGCACACAAATATGGTTCAGGGTTATTCTGGACAAGACAAAACAACATCGATGGTTACCTCAACTCAGCACCACATACTGATTTCAGTTCCTTCACTCTATAACTTAAAATGTTGAGAACTCAAGAATAGTGTTCACCTTTGTTATGGCAGTATAAACATGGTGTTCAGCTATAAACACTAGTATGACCTCAACCTAGTATGACCTAGTATGACCTCAACTATAAACACTATATGACCTCAACAACTAAACTGCAGAAAATTATCTTTAATGCTACAGTATATATAACCGTCTTGGTGGTGTAATGGTTAAGGTGTATAAAAATATGTGTGATAACCCGGGTTGGAATCCTGGTGGATCACATATATGCTTTCATTAATTTCATTGGAGGTGTTTGGTGTTGTGGTGAAATTAATAATAAATAGTTTCATGTTTTGTAAGGGCCTGCCGTGGTCACCTGACGGCCACGGTCACCTGCAACATAACTGTCAAGGCCCTTATGGAGAGATTATCACTTATGGGGTTTTTTCTGGACCCCCTTCTTTCTCATCTTCAGCCACTTTAGTTTTGAGATTTTAAGACTTTTGCTCCATTAGTTTGGTGATTATAAGACCTGGGCGCGGAAAGAAGGGTAAAGTTGTTCAGTCGCAAATCGATTCATACACTTGAACAAATTGACATCTGAAATTGAAGATCATGCATGTTGAATTTGCCAAAACATGAAATGCACTCCCAAATTATACTAAGGAAATTCAGGAAAACAGAATTACTGCTTCTTCTACTCGAGCAATAATTCTCAGTAAACTTACGGAGACAAAAAATGAGTCAACTATGGCCAAAAATATAGTCATGAAAAGCAAGAATCTGGTAAAGAGTGAGACTGTATTGGCTAAGTGGCTGAAAGATTCCTGTGTGATGCTGGTTGAACTGTGATCGTAGTCCTAGTATAATTGTTACAATACAAAGGGGTATTAATATAAAAAGATATTGTGTGAGACTTTTTGTAGATCATCTCGTGACATGTTTAATACCGGTATTTAAATATTCAGTAAAAGAGATAATAATACTAATAATAATAATAATAATAATAATATTGATAGAGCCCTAGCACTTAAGATGGTAATACAACCAAGAACTCCTGATACACAACCTTCATATTTATCACTTAGGTTCAATTCACATATTTTAATCAATTGCATCACCAGTATTTCATATTCCATATAATCATTTACTCAATTTTGTTTAAAATTAGTAATTCACCAAAGTTAAGCATAATATATTTACTTTAGTATACAGTATTAGACTTTATCCAAAAGAGAGGTTCAATATCTGGACTGATATTAATTTTTCAGATTAACTTGCTCATGTAGTAATGTACACCCTATGTGGTGGATTGTGTTATTTTATTTATAAATTATTATTTTGCTTAAGCGTTGTTTCCACATAGAGATTTTGATAAGTTGTTTTGTCTTCTTACTGTGTTCATCCAAGTTTTGGTTTGTTTATTTTGCAAGTTTTACATTATAATTTACCTCGATCTTTTGGACATTTACCCCAGTTTCTTGTGCTTCACCTGGAAGTGAGAGACAAAGTTCAAACAGGATACCAAGTCCAGAAGTTGTGGGTTTCCTGAAGCCTGGGGTCTGATAGCAAGGGGTGTTACTGTACCGGTAATTATTTACTTCCAGGTCTCCCTCACTAGGCCTATCCGATGCTCTGATTCACCATATTATTATCGGTTTTTAGGTGTTTGGGTTTGGGTTTTTGCTGGTCCGAGAACGCATCCCCATTTACCTCACTAATTTTAGGGTTTGTTATGCGATTTTTCTATTTAAGGTCGGGTTTTCAAGAACGTAACCCAATTGTAAATCGAGGCAAACCTGTATACAGTACACTGTTTCTTTTCAACTGACGGTAACTTGCAAAGTTCCCATCAAGATTCCTCAGTTGTTTTGGAGATTTTGTAGTAAAATATGGTGCTGATTATATAAACTTGGTCTCAATATGATGCAGGGACATAGTAGTTTCTATGTTTTCCGTTTGTTATTGAGAAATCAGTTGTTAAAGAGATTCAATTTACCGTCAGATGAAATGAAACCGAGTACAGTATACTGTAGTTAGTCGGTGAGTCTGCCAAGATAGAGCAGACCAATCTAAAGAATATTTCTCACCTGATCTTTTAAATTATGTGATTACGTTTTACCAGAGAAGTTTACATATTTATTTACATATTTATACAGAACAGTGATTCTGCACCCAGGACAACTGTCACAGGCTACACACAGGCCGAGTCAGTCATGCTCGCCTCAATGTAGACCTTTCAATGATGCCCACTTATTTACCTAGTCGCCGAGATCAGAGTCACCGTCGCCAACAATGTAGAGGAAGTGGAAAGCGATGGCGAGAAGTCCGGTGCCCAGCAAGTCACCCAGGGCCGTCAGGTAGGGGATGGCTGAGTTGTCTGGGTCAATGGACGTCTTCCACATCCAGTGTACCATCACGTGCGCCACATACAGCAATATCGCAACCTGAACACCAAAACCAATGTTGGACTCAAAAGGTTATTCATATTTTTTTCACCAACCAACTAAACTCAATTAATGAAATCAACAAATACATGTGGCACTCCAAGGACTCGAACCTAGGATACTCACACCGAAATTCCGCGCATTTATGCATTACGCTATCAAGACAGTTAAAGAATTATGCTCAAGCCTACGATATATTACCGGTTCGCAGTTTCGAATCCTGCATATTAATCTGAGCATGTACAGTTTTCCGCACATATTTAATTTAGTTGGGGTCGTGATTAGGCAGCGCTCCACCCCCCTCCCCCCTCCACCTCCTACCTTCCACCTATTGGTAGGAGGTGGAGTAAGGGAGGGGGGTTGGGGAAGTGGGTGCGGCTCTGCCAAGTTACGATTTGCTGGGATGGTTGAGAAATGGAATATGTGCAGCAAACTGTACATATATTCCAACTGTGCTATGGTAGCCTAATGTATAGACGAATGGAAGGAGTAATTAATGCAAGATGGTTTACGATACTATCTATCTATCTATCTATTGCCCGACGCCGTGATCCCCGAAGGGGTGGCCACGAACGAACCGCCCCCATGCACCTCTGTCCCCAGTCAGTCGACGCCCCTCCTCCCAACCAGCACCGCCTTCGTTCATGTAGTTCCTCACTCCATCCTTCCACCTCATATTCGGTCTACCTCTCCCCCTCTGTCCCTCCACCTCGCTCTCGTACACCCTCTTAGTCATTCTCTCGCTTTCGATACTCTTATAGGTTTTTAGGTGTTTAAGTTTGTGTTTTGACTAGCCCGAGAACGCATCCCCATTTACTCCAATAATTTCAGGGTTCGCTATACGATTTGTCTATTTTAGATTGGGTTTTCAGGAGCGTAACCCTATCGTAAATCGAGAGAGAGCTGTAGTCTACTGTATAAGGTGGAGTCAATGGACGTTATGCATGGTAATTGATGCTCTTGTAGGGGGAGGAAGAAGCGGACAATTGGCCACTTGCGAGTTTTGGTCAATAAGGAAGTTGGAGCCGTGGCCATCAATATTTAGCATAATTATCAGTTAAAATACGGTCATGATACATATATAAATACATAAAACCAAATTGATTATACTATTTATCCCAGAAACCCACTTCCATATACAGGGATCTGCCTTGTGTAGGCCAATCGGCTTTCTGCAGACTCCCATTTTCTTATGTTCTTACGTTCTTATAGCCTGAAACTTACAAGTGATGAATTATAGATGGTCACCAAATTTGCCAAGGACGTGACAAACTCTATATTGGAAAGCCTAGATAACCTTATAAACCCAAGGCAAAGTAGATATATTAACCATTCACTAACTTCTTACCAAATATTGTCATGAATAAAATAAGTTAGTATTAACCCCTTCTGTACCGACGACGTCATTTTTATTTTATTCTAGCTATATTTAGACGATTTTGTGCAGTTAAAGAAGGATCTGTGGTGGTAAAAAGGGATAAGAGAGATAGTTCAAAGCCTGATAATTGCTGAAAGCTCTTTTTAAACTGAATCTAATAATCTAATACACTAGTAGCCATAATAAAGTTAGAAGGATATCGCTGGTACACAAGGGGTTGTTGTTGTTGTTCCACAGGCTGTCTGGCCGAGCAGCCCCAAGGTCCCGAGCAAGGCCAAGGCCATAACTGAGAGCCCCACAAAACCCTCCCTGCTTACCACTAATAAAGCCCAGGTGACCGAAGCCACTCCAAGGCGGGGTGCTGAGGAGGGTGCGGAAACGCCCGGGAAACCAAAGCCCCACCCAAGGCCCTGTGCCCCTCAGCAATTATGAAGGGAAAGTTGAGGGGCAAAGGAAATATGTGACGCTTTGGCTCCCAATCTGCCAACCTCTATGGTTGGCATTAGGGAGGTCAATCCACGGAAAAGACGCCGTCACTTGAGATCTAGAAAATATATAAGTGAAAGGAACAGTCAGAGTAAGCTATGGGTATGGCAGAGATCGCTCAGCTCTCACTCTGATAGACCAGCACATCACCACATGACTAGAACCCAATCCTCTCAGCATCAGCTAGGAAAGGCCCTAGAAAGCCGCCTTTGGCGGGGGGATAGCTCCCCTATTTCAACTCCTTTTGGGGTTGGGCACCCGCCTACATATAACGGTTTAACTGGGACTTACCTGTAGGAAGGCTGCCAAGAGATATGTGACCACAAAGATGGGTGTGAGGGAGGTGTGTCCGGCCTTAAGGTAGGATATAGTGTACATGAAGACCAGATGACCAGGAACCACCAGTGACAGCAACACTCGGGCCGTCCTTGGGTGACCAGCTGCACACAGAGAGAGAGAGAGGGTGTTAAACCATAACCAAGTCCATTATTTATAGTCTTTATTATTGCTGATGTAGAGATAAAATTGTGGTTTATAGTTCAAATTACAGTATGTCTTCGGCAGTGATTAAATTACAAAAACAATACTATTTCACGTTAATTTTCTTGCATGCCTTCTCCTATTTATTCAAGTCTTCACACAAAATTGCTCCGGTTTGACACCCTGGAGAGAGGTTAGTCTAATAAAAATAATAAATATATTCTGAAGAAATAATAATTAAAGTCGTCGCGCACGCACGGATCCATTCACACGGCACCATCGCACCAGCACCGGCGCTCCGTGCATGGCCACCCCTGCAACTCAGAGTTACCAAATAAAAATAATAATAATCCGTTAGATCCATTCTCATTTTTTTTTTCTATGTGAGTGAGGGAGACAATAGGCAGAACTGCCTGTATCAAGTGCCTCCCCCAGAGTTGAAAAAGTGACAGGGCCAAAATCAATGTCGCTAGAAGGCCGCTAGATAGTAAATTAGTGCCGCAAGTCTCTAGAACATCTATCAAATTTGACTTGAACCTCCAGAATATCACCAGAATTTATGTCGCTAGATCAAAGTAAAACCTCTAGGTCTAACGAAAAAGTAGGAAAATTGACAACACTCCTGCTGCTTCCTTACGATCCCATGACTCGGTTTGTGTGTTACCGGTACTTATGTGTTTTATTGGCCAGTTGGATGCTATATTGCAGACGTAGTTATAGATTAAAGGTTTGGGAGTCATAAAATACACAAATATTGATTTGGTTTGAGCAAAAAGGTGGGTAATATAGTTCGATAGGGGAACAATGCAGGGTGCTGGTACCAAACTAATTAATCCCATTAAACCATAATTTCGCTCAACGCAATTTCGCACTGCGTAAGTTTTTTCGGAACGGAACCTGTTTGCTAACCGAGGGTCTACCTACTATATTGGAAAAAAGTGTGTTGTGCTTGTTTAGTGTATTGAAATTAATAGGAGGACGAGGTGTTTGTGAGAGATAGCTGGATTACTCTCTGTGTAAGTGAGAAACAAACAAAAACAGTGAGGGAGACCAGACAAATGAAACAGGAGTTCCAGCAACTCCTTATCACATGCCTATGAGGCCTCCCCTGGTACTGCCCTGGTCGATTGGTGTCTACAATCTCCCCAACATGCAAATTATATTCTACACTAACTTAACTAATATATATTCTATATAAACTTTCTAGAGCATGGGGTTGGAATTCCCTACTTTCAGTAGAAATTTTCCACAAAAACACATATTATTTATGAATTTGTTTGCAGCCTATGGAGCAGGGATAGCTTTCTAAATTTGGATGCAGGAGGCCCGGATGCAGGACCATACTTGGATGAGTGCTTAGTTAACACTGATACAACCTCTCTCTACAGGAGCGGACATCAGAGTTCCATTTACAATACGAGTGCTTTCACCTATTCAGCATGATGGAACTGTTTACACTGGTTAAAAACATCATTCGCTCCAACAGTACAATAACACTCAACATGCACATCATCCACTACACACAAAAATACCATACTTGCCATGTAAAAAAAAAAAAAAATTGTGTAGAAGTTGTGTGTACCAGTATGTATGAGCATATGTGTATACAGTATTTGTGAGCATGTATGCACAGTACAATACATGCATCTGAGGTGTGTGTATATATGAGCATGTGTAGTTGAACATGCATGGGTCATGTTTGAGTGAGGGTGTCGGTGTGTACACTGGACAGACAGATACATAACATTAATATATTGTTCTCACCCCCAGCACAGTACGCAGAACAAGGGTTGATGCACAGCTCAGAAGCATACTTTGGCAGCTTGCCGAGCGGTGCGGCCAAATGCAGTGCCGTAGAGATGCGAGACGCCTGTACCGCCACCAGGTTGCCACCCACACCATTAATGACTGGCTGGAACACGGCGATGCCCTTGTATTTTGACACTGTAAAGTCCAGGATCAAACCTCCCATACTGGAAAATAATTACCACAAATTAAAATGTAAAACTTGCAAACTAAACAAACCAAAACTGGGACGATACAAGATAAGGGTAAAATAACTCACAAAATCGCTATGTGGAATTAACGCTTACTAAAATAAAATTTATGAAATAAAAGAACACAATCCACTACATAGGGTGTACATTTACTACTTTCATTTTAACTTTCAATATGGCATGGAATGTAACAAAATAAGAATGATAAGATGGATATGTGGAGACAAACTGTAAGATAGGATATCTAATGAGGAGTTGAGAAGGCAGTTAAGTATCAAGAGTATCAGTGAAGAGATGCGTACAAGCAAACATTACAGGTTTGGCATTGTGGAGAAGATGGATGAACTAAACTGGGTGAAAAGATGCAATTCCATGAAAGTGGAGGGAGTTGCACCAATGAGTAGACCAAGAAATATGTCGGATCAAGTTGTACGATCTGATCTCAAATTAAACAACCTGTTGATAGGCAGACCAGAACAGGGCTGCCTGGAACGCCACCATCAGGTCATGGATGCTGCGAGGCGTTAGATGTGTTATTGCTCTGTTTAAATCCCAATAATCACCAACATATATACAAGTTTAAAGACCGTTTTGTCCACAGAGAATGTGGTTACAGTCTCACCTTGACGCTCCCTCACCCATACCTTGACGCTCCCTCACCCATACCTTGACGCTCCCTCACCCATACCTTGACGCTCCCTCACCCATACCTTGACGCTCCCTCACCCATACCTTGACGCTCCCTCACCCATACCTTGCCCTCACCCATACCTTGACGCTCCCTCACCCATACCTTGCCCTCACCCATACCTTGACGCTCCCTCACCCATACCTTGACGCTCCCTCACCCATACCTTGCCCTCACCCATACCTTGACCTCACCCATACCTTGACGCTCCCTCACCCATACCTTGACGCTCCCTCACCCATACCTTGACGCTCCCTCACCCATACCTTGCCCTCACCCATACCTTGACGCTCCCTCACCCATACCTTGACGCTCCCTCACCCATACCTTGCCCTCACCCATACCTTGACGCTCCCTCACCCATACCTTGCCCTCACCCATACCTTGACGCTCCCTCACCCATACCTTGACGCTCCCTCACCCATACCTTGCCCTCACCCATACCTTGACCTCACCCATACCTTGACGCTCCCTCACCCATACCTTGACGCTCCCCTCACCCATACCTTGACGCTCCCTCACCCATACCTTGCCCTCACCCATACCTTGACGCTCCCTCACCCATACCTTGACGCTCCCTCACCCATACCTTGACGCTCCTCACCCATACCTTGCCCTCACCCATACCTTGACGCTCCCTCACCCATACCTTGACGCTCCCTCACCCATACCTTGCCCTCACCCATACCTTGCCCTCACCCAATACCTTGACGCTCCCTCACCCAT
>JBAKBP010037519.1:0-17222 GCA_037953745.1 Lithodes maja | reverse complement strand
CCCGCATCCAGTGCGCATGCGTGAAGCGGTTCCCCCTTTCTCTCTCCTAGAATACCCCTCCACCAATAGCAGACTTTTGCCCCCTGTTTTTCGCCTCCTCTGATCCTCCACCCTCTATATATACCCTTCCTGTTTACCTTTTATATCATTCCTTCCTTACTTGATAATGCTGGTTGTCCAGTGAAACGCGTCGTATATCCTGTATCTTCATGTACTTTAATGTAACCCTGTACCACCATGAATTTTGCTCATCTCCTTCATCTACATCCTGCCACCCAGCGAAAACTCATCAGAGACCTGGAAACTTTGAATAATAAAATTTCCAACGCAGAAATTGCCATTTCTTTCAACCTCGTATGTATTAAAGAAAATATATATATATATATATATATATATATATGTATATATATATATTGATATTAGTGTAGCCAGGGAGGATATTTTCTTTCAGGCAGGTGAGATTAAAATAATAGGCACAGTTTGCATTATTGAGTTTTTTATTGATACTCTCAATTTTT
Source organism: Lithodes maja (assembly GCA_037953745.1). Classification (NCBI taxonomy): domain Eukaryota; kingdom Metazoa; phylum Arthropoda; class Malacostraca; order Decapoda; family Lithodidae; genus Lithodes; species Lithodes maja. Next base: position 16,704 of record JBAKBP010037519.1, on the reverse strand, counting down.
CGTATAGTTTTTCTAGTATTTACAGAAAGTTGGTAAAGGAGGTTTGCAAAGGGTTCCGACGTTTCGATGGGCGCAGCCATCATTATCAAAGAGAAGTGAAGTTAGAAGGTGATAAGTCAAGAATATATAGGCGATACAAGATCAAGAGAGGGATTATTGTGTGCTGGCTGTATGCTGGTTGGCTAACCTCAGGCTAGCTCTGGTTGGTTGGCTGGACGGTGCGTATGGGTTAGGCACAGGAGTGGGCGGGGCCTCTGCTTCGTTTGTCTGCGTGTGTGGAGGGGGCAATCCTGGGGGCATCATGGCGGACCTCGCTGTGGAAGGGCGTGCCGAGGGTAGGATCTGGCTGTATTCCGCTTCTGTGTTTAAAGTAGGTTGGTATGTTTGTATATATATAGCTTCAAGAATGAATAGGCGGCGTGAGTCTATTTCTTTATCAAGAATAGAGGTGTGTATATCTAAGTCGGGTCTGGTGACTTCCTGATGGTGTGGGGATGTGTGGTAGTGGTCCTTGATAGCTCTGGCTTGAAGGTGGAGGGTAAGGCGACGTGACAGACGAGTCCTTGTCAAACCGACGTAAGTGTGAGGTCCACAGTCCTCACTGTTACAGGTGTGTCGGTATATGACATGGTCCTCTTGTGACGGTTTCTTAGTGGTAGCCGGGCTGTTGCGAAGGACTAGGTGTGAGGTTTTCCTCGATTTGTAGTATATGATAAGTTTAAGGTGTTGGTCAGGGTTCGTAGTTTTAACGTTGTTGCTGCTAATGTCTCTCATTATGTTTTCGTCTGTCTTGTGATCTGAGGACATGTGGTTTTTATAGTAAATTTTTATGTATTCAGTGTTTGTATTAGTAGGCATGTCGTGATTGTACCATGTTTCAAGGTGTTTGTTGATGGTGTGGGCGATGTCCGAGTTGCTGTACCCATTGTTTACAAGCACCTGGGTGAGCCTCTCGAGTTCCTTGTGTGTGACTTGCCAGGAGGTGCAGTGTGATAGGGCTCTCCTGACGTAGGCAGCGATGGTGGACCGTAAATATCGCTGGAGGCATTCACTTTCACCGTTGAGGCATAATCCGTTGTTGGTGGGTTTGGTGTAGACAGTAGTGGTAAAGCCTGAGGTGTTGTTGTTTACGAGGACATCAAGGAAGGGGAGATGACCATTAGAGGACTCCTCGAAGGTGAAGTTTAGACGCATCCAGCGCGCCTGCGTGAAGCGGTTCTCTCTTTTGCAATCCTAGAATACCCCTCCACCAATAGCAGATTTTTGGCCCTGATTTTCGCCTCCTCTGATCCTCCACCCTCTATATATACCCTTCCTGTTTACCTTTTATATCATTCTATCCTTACTTGATAATGCTGGTTGTCCAGTGAAATGCGTCGTATATCCTGTATCATCATGTACATTAATGTAACCCTGTACCACCATGAATTTTGCTGATCTCATTCATCTACTTCCTGCCACCCAGCGAAAACTCATCAGAGACCTGGAAACTTTGAATAATAAAATTTCCAACGCAGAAATTGCCATTTCTTTCAACCTCGTATGTATTAAAGAAAATGTATTACCTGGCTTTACTAACATATATATATATATATATATATATATATATATATATATATATATATATATATATATATACAGTATATTATATATATATATTTGCATACATACATATTTAATTTTCAGAAGTATAGAAATATAAATATATATATTAATATATATGTTATCTGTATATAAGACATTATTTTTTGGACTACACTTGCGGTAAAGATTAAGAATAAACGCTTACCTTCGTCAAGTACAGGGGATCATCTCTGGATCGACGTCCCCGTTTTGCTCCCGTACCCCTCCTGTGTGTCGAAGGTATGACTGGAGAGTTTGGCAGCTCCTCGTCCTCCATTGCCTGCCCCATCGCCTCCTCCGTCAGGTCTCCCTCCTCCTCCACCTCCAAGTTGTCCTGTGGCCGCGTCCTTTTATCGATCAAATACAATAAATACCATGTCAAACTTATAACACCTTATAAAGTAACGGATTTTAATATTTTGACACACATAAAAAATATACAATATAAGAATTCAAATACACAAAATTATATATAGCAAATGGAGTTTTACATACCTTCTTGCTGCTGATTCTTGGTTCCTTTTGGGAAACATTTTCCTTCAGGAAGGAGATTGTCTCTCAAATATACTTTCCCGGGTCGTCACACGTTTAGCACCTGACCCGCTCGGCCTGTTGAAGAGTTTTCCATAGCGTGTCCTCATGTTGGTGTAGAACTTAAAGACTATTTCAGCTGAAAAAGGGACGAGATAGTGCCTTAAATGATATCAAGAAAAATATGTTAACATTTATGGAGATTGATGGGAGAGCATTTAACACACAATACAACGGGCAAACAAACAAATTAACACTAAAATGTAACATATATCAATTGTCAAGTTATTATATCATTGTGTAAAAATATTCATAGCACCACTTTGATCACACAAACCCTTTGTGTTCTACATACGAATATTTATAGCACCACGTTTCTCATACAACCCATGAAGATTATGTGTATTTCAAAATAACTAATAGCCACTTACCTGGTATACGTAGTTGCTTGCCTTTCTTATCGAAGAGGCGCCCCTTGTACATTTTGTCATTGTGCCTCGGGTCCGCCTTGCTCCATAGGGCTGGGTGGTTCAGGACCCAATCAGCCAGGTCCGCCTCCATTCTTGCCGTAATTATGCCGGCAGAGCTCTCCTCTGAATCAGAAGATGACTTCTGGTCCAAAGGTTGTATGTTGATGTCGCTGTCTTCTTGTGGACGGTGGACCTCAACCTGCACCTCGTCCTGGGTGGTAAAAAGTTGTTGGATAGGCTGCTGCTTCTCCTCCTTGTGGGATCCGACGTCCATGGACTCCACCTCTTCTTCCTGTTCACGAATCTCATCGAGATCCAAAACATCCACAGCTTGGATGAGGGGCGCATCACTGTCAGCAATTTTGGTGGTCGCCTTCTTCTTCAGCTGCCCCTTCTTCGTTGGTGGTATTTTTCTTGCCAGGCATGGTTGAAAATTTGGAGACTGTTGTGGAAGACTGTTGAGTAGTATACTGGAAACTGTGGAATGACCTTTTCTGACCTGTCCCACGGTATATATACCCCCCTGACCTTACCTTACCAATGCCAGACGTACAACGTGTACCTGAGAATTTCAGGTGCTGTCACAAGAGCGCTTTTCCCGTCAATTTTACATGAGCAAGTTATTTCTCACTATAATTTGGGATTGTTTGGCACTAAATAGGTAAATAAAGTGAAGATAAAGTATGTGGGCGGTTAAATTTCAATATATTTTAATTTGTGTACCGTACAGACCATAATTGCCTGTAAATATTGCTGGATAAAGGGTTAGTGCGAATACAACAAACGAGAGGTGAAAAGCAAACAAGGTTAACAGGTAGATAATCATTTTTTTTACACACCTTGCCGAAGGTGCTCTTTGGCCTCAGCGAGGTGTGTCTTGAGCATTTGGCGACGTCACAAAGCCCTTCGCATGCCTCGTGCAGAGTATACCCCTGGCGGGTATATGCTCAATGAGTATTTGGTCGCACGTCGACGACTAATCGACGAGGCAATCGCCGATGATTATTGTACATCGCTGATGCTCTTCGAACATCGGAGAGCATCGGTGAGCCATAGTGCGAAGTTTTTTTTAGTGCGACACCCTCGTCGATGTCTCGCCGAGGATCTCCGAGGGCCTCGCCGATCCCTTGGCAATGTTCGACGATGCTTGCGAGGGTTCGGACCCCTCGCCAGTCCTCGTCCCAAATTTTGAACAATCCGAACATTTGCGATGACCCGCGAGGGCCCTTGCGAGGCCTTGCGAGTCAAACGATCATCATGCGAGGGTTCAAGATTTTGTTGCGACATGTTACGAATGTGCCCATTTCTTGGTGTTGGCGATGAAAATCGTATGAAATCGCATCAGTGGGAAAGGGGCATTAAGAGGATCTGTAGCAATATAAGTGGTTAAGTGAGATAGATGGAAGCCTGTTCATTGCTGGAGGACCATTTTATATTGTGTTACGACCGGGGCTACGAATAAAACAAGGGCACTTAATGTTTGGACTAGTAATAGGGCACTATGCAACAACGGTACGCTAGATCCAAACCCCTGAACTTATATGCCGGCTAACAACAACACCTATATATACCCTCCAAAGTTAATCTGCGATAACGGGGTATCCTTAACTGGGCATCAATGTACTCTACTTCAGGCTAACCCACACTGGTATAGCCTGATAACAAACAAGATGCAAGTTATGTTAAAATGCATAAAAGGGAAGCTATGGAAAGATCAATTAAATCACTGCAAGATTTAATACAATAAAAAGATGCTTCAATACAGTTACTCTAAACAACAATAAACTCTTCACTCCTATCTGAAAGAAAGTGAAGTCGAGTCCTACAGCATAGACCTGGAAACTTCTGAAGAAAGTCTGATGCTCATAAGATGCTTGTATCTTAAATTATATAAAAGCAGGAGGCAGGACACCATACGTGTAGAGTGAATACACTAAAAGATAGGACATATAATGTTAACTGACACGGGAATACTATATATGCGCAACGGCAGTAATGCTCGACACTAAAAGAAATACTTCTTCATAAACGAAACAGTCTGCTATGGTTGTGCAACTCAACAACAACCTAGGCTAATAAATGCCGTTAATAATAATGCATACATATCATAAAGAGTTCATGTCCTAACTAGTGTCTGCTCGGCGAATAAAGTCTAGCTGGGATATCAAGGTTAGGAAACTGTGGCTAAGCAAGACTGGCTCATAGCCTAGCGTTGTCCTTAAGGCGGTATGATTAAAGTTACGTTAATGACGGGGATGCTCTCTTGGTAGATCCAGATCTCAAGTATCTGGTTCTACCCTGGCGATCCCTCTAAAGTCAAGCAAAGAGGCAGCACTGTGTTCTAAGGTAATAGGCAAATGCCCTCTTACAACACGATGCTGCACTCGCAAAAGGCACAACCAAAAGGACAACCTAGGCTACCACAGAAACCGTCGAAGTCGTGTAGGTATAAGCGAACCGTACACACATCGCTGACAACGACAACAGAAGCCTTATCCCAGTCTAGCATTAAATAACCCAGCAGAGCACTAAATCAATAATGGAGACACACACCGAGTTCTTAACCTCTACTAACTAATAACCCTCAAACCTATTCTAAGTACATGTAAATATCTCAGAGAGCGACGCACATAATACGATGGGCCGATATGAAATCGTGTGCAGAACCCAAAGGGAGTGTTGTGACGTTAAAAGATTAGAGGAATGAAAGAGAAGAGGTTGAGGAAGAGAGCCAGTATCAGAATGGTGGAGATATGGGGGACAGTGGTAAAAAGGATGTTAGTCATGTGCGTCCCTAGCCTGCTCTAAAGAAGGGAGCTCCTCGGGACCCTCAGGATCCCACAAAGGCATGGTGGTCGGCCAATCACAGAACGATATGTCACCAGGCAGCAGGCCTCTATGACACGCCAAGAACCACCCGCCAATCAGAGGTGAGAGAAAGCCCGCGCGCGCGGGAAAAACTCCTCCGTGAGGGAGGAGGGAGGAGGGAAGCAACACTCACTACCCCCACGCTGCTCGCTCGCTCTCTCTCTCTCAACTTCACTACAATGCATCTCATGTTCTACTCATGATATAAAATACTTCCCGTTGTCACAGACGAAAATAAAGACCACCACTGGACTGTCTGTAACAATGCAAGTACTATGAAAGAAAGAACAATATTCTCTGATATCTGTAGCCCATTTCACTGCCCTGGCGAGCACTAGGGGCCAACGGGAGGCGATTCTGCCAACGCTGGTAGGCATCACAATTGAATAAAATCGTCTCATAGTAGCTAGCATATAATGAAAAGGACGGAACTGGTACAGAATGAGTTAACCTCCCAAGCCAATACGCTATTCTTCTTAAGTGAATAATATTAGGCGGTGTCACACGAACATTTTTTTCGGCATATTTCTTTGTAACCTGCTCCCGATTCTAGCCTTATTTTGAACAATTGCAATTCACGTCCAATACTCAAATTGAGGTACTACATTATTACGAAAGTGAATTAATCGACCTGTGTGACTTATTTTGGTGTTATTATACAATAATAATATAATCCAGATTCCTAGATTGGCTAGTGAAACGGGGGAAACCTACCCGTGTGTCGCCGTCATAAATAGTTAAGGGAGCCCACCTTGCTTCTTTTCTCTTTCTCTCCCTCTCTCTTTGTCTTGTATCCATTCGGCCCCATTCAGCCTACTGTTTTAAGACGGTTATCCCCATCCAGGTGTCTATTATTTCCTGGCTAGCAATAGCGATCCAGCATTGTATGGAGAAATCCGGATTCGCCGGAGACATTTTTCTAACGAAAAATTTACAAATTTAGCTTGCTGTAACACAAAAATATATATATGCTAGCTCGCTACCGCTCGCCAGGAAAATATGGACACCTGGATGGGGGTAAACGTCTTAAAACAGTTGGCTGAATGGTGCCGAATGGATACAAGCCAAAGAGAGAGGGAGGGAAAGAGAAAAAAAGCGAGGTGGGCTCCCTTAACGGTTAGCCAAAATATTAATAAGTTAACACATATCTAGCATCATTGTCCATGCTGTTTGCTGTGCAGTACAGGTCTCCCTACTAAATAAAAGAAATAGACAAATCAAATCCGTTCAGCGTAGACAAACCAAATTTTTCCCATTCTTTAGAAATAAACCATACAATGAGAGATTAAGATAAATCGATCTGATTACGCTTGAGAAACGGAGAATAAGGGGATAGCTGATAGTGTGTTTTAAGATTCTAAAAGGATTTAGTAACATAAATGTCAATAATCTATCTTATATATAATAGCCAAAAAACAGTTCCACAAGAGGAAATAAATTATAACTAATAGGCAGAGAAGCAAACCAAGACACAACTAAGCATTTCTTCACCAACAGTATAATTAGCGAGTGGAATAAATCCTCGAATGAAGTTATAGATAGCAGCTTAATAAAGTGAACCCTCAAATTACGCGGGGGATGCGTACTTAACTGACGGCGCGTAGTTTTATTTGCTCGTACAGTTGGTCAAAGTTCCAGCTGACCCACCCTCGCTCTGGGGCTCGCAGAATGATCTGGCAATACTGGTGTGGGAAAGAGGTGTGTCTTACAAAGATTGGGATTGGTATATCTGATTTTGGCTATATCATTGTTAGAACATATACTAAGAAAGGGAAAGTAAGCCTATCTCAAATAAAAATGCATATATCGCTATGCATGATCCCAAACATTCGCTCAAAGTTCGTAGATTCGCTTAAATATTCAAGTTATTATATCCACTGATTGGCAATGCATATAAAAGCTGCTGGCTGCTTCAACATAATTATATTACTCGATTTTATAAGAATACATATTTCTGTTTTATTGGTGGCTGCTTAATGAAGGAGCATTTAGTCTTCACAATGTGAACACTGTACATAGTCTAATTTGCAGTAATATACAGGACAGACACAGGTAACACATTAATGGCAATTGGTATCCCTGCACCACTACACCGGTATTGCCAGCTAATTCTGCGAGCCCCAGAGCGAGGGTGGGTCAGCTGGAACTTTGACCAACTGTACATAGAAGTTAAAGATAAATGGGAAAAATAGGTATTGGTTCTGGCGTCGAAAGAAAGTTGTAATATTTCTACCTTTCATCACCTAAAGTCACAAGATATATAGCATATTACTGTACACAGATGGTTTTTATACCCTAAACTACCACACAAAATACATTTAATGTATACAATCTATATTTTATTAATTTCACCACAACACCAAACACCCCCAATGAAATCAATTAAAGTTTATATGTGATCCACCGGGATTCGAACCTGGGTTATCACACACAGATTTGTTGCCACCTTAACCATTACACCGCCAGGACAGTTAAAGGTTTATGCACACGCCTAGGACATATTATCCATTCTCGAATACTGGATATTAATCTAATCATGTTCATTTTCCCAACCGCGCTATGGTAGGCCTAATGTTTAAGTGAGAGGAAAGAATATTCATGGGGCACAGATCATATAGACCGGCCTCGCTACGAAATATCCCTGAACCTACTGATAATCTATATTTTATTAATTTCACCACAACACCAAACACCCCCAATGAAATCAATTAAAGTATATATGTGATCCACCGGGATTCGAACCTGGGTTATCACACACAGATTTTTGCCATCTTAACCATTACACCACCAGGACGGTTAAAGGTTTATGCACACGCCTACGACTTATTATCCATTCTCGAATACTGGATATTAATCTAATCATGTTCATATTCCCAACTGCGCTATGGTAGGCCTAATGTTTAAGTTTAAGGCACAAATACTGTAGACACGTTTAAAATAGGTTAGACTCATATCATAGGTAAGTTGATCTGGGGTAGATCATGATTACTGACAAGAGAACCTAGCAGAAAAGAACACTGTTTTCAGTTGAAGAGAGCAGAAGGGAAAACAATAAAAGGTGAAGGTATACATGACACTCACTTTCCATTTATAACTGTTCTGTAAATTCCTTAGGTGATTTCCAAAACCTGCAAGGGCATTAACTTCTAACCGTTTTCTTGTACGGCAAATTGCCGGAAGGAGCTGGGGGTGGGGAGAGAGCGTTTATCCTTGTTATCCATTATTTACACTTTCTTTGTATCTTAGGGTTGCTATCTCTACTAAAATTAAGTCGTGGCCACCACCCAGGGATCGTAAGATCTGTATGGCCAGTGTATCTAGGTATAACCTGTTTATATTCTCTCTCTCTCTCTCTCTCTCTCTCTCTCTCTCTCTCTCTCTTTCTCACACACACACACACACACACACTTGCTCAAACTACCTCAGTACAAGTGTATGAGGCCGTTTTGTTCATAAGGATTAGAACTTGATGAAGAGTAATAGACCCATTCCTGTGCTTATGAGTACAAAGGAGTAGAAAGGAAATCAAGCAACAACAGATCTAGTGACCCTTCTAGGCTGCTGTCCTCCAAAACACTGAGGATCAAGTGTCCAAACAGTGGTTTAGAGTGGGTAAGGGAACATTGGAAAGGGAACTACTGCCGTGGAACTAATGTCCGTGGCAGGATTAGGAAGTTAGTAGGGGACGGATGGGTTAGTAACTGAGGGGGGGATAAAATAAAGTTATTCATTTACAAACGCAGTCAGTCGCGGGTTTGATGCGAGATATTTGTCTAAGCGGAGTTTAAATGAATCAACGGTGCTGCAGTCTATAACGTCTCGGGGAAGCCCATTCCACAAGTTGACAACTAGATTGAAGAAGAAATTCTTAGATTCGTGTGAGTTAAAAGATTTACCAATAATTTTGCAACCGTTTCCCCGCGTGTAATTAGATTGGTCGATAGTGAAGTATTGTCCGATGTTCATATTGTCGATGCCTTTGATGATTTTGAACACTTGAATTAAGTCACCTCTTAATCTGCGCTGGGTTAAAGGAAATAGATTTAATTCTCTAAGACGCTCTTCGTATGGTTTGTTCTTCAGGCTAGGTATCATTTTGGTAACTCTACGTTGAACTCGTTCTAGCTTGTTTATATCTCTTTGGTAATAAGGGCACCAGGATTGAACGCAGTATTCCAGAAGAGGGCGGACTACGGAATTGTAAAAGGTTAGGATAACTTCTTTGGATTTATGCTCAAATGACCTGCCTATAAAGCCAATTATTTTGTTTGCCTTCTTAACAACTTCTGAACATTGTTGGCTCGGTTTTAGGTTACTCGATATTGTTACTCCCAGATCGTTTTCTCTGTTTACATTCTTAAGCCGAGTGTCATTCATCGAATAGTTTGCTTTCTCATTTAGGTATCCGATGAGGAGAGAGAGAGAGAGAGAGAGAGAGAGAGAGAGAGAGAGAGAGAGAGAGAGAGAGAGAGAGAGAAGGTGAAAGGGGTGACGAGTGAACAAAAAATCATATTACAATTGTGTTTTCAAGTTCAATAGCATGCAGTCTATATTCCAATTGGATAGCGTAATTTGCGTTTACTGCCAGGGAGCGTGTCGTGTGAATCAGGGTGTCAAAAGAAAGTCGAGTCCCTTAGTATATATTATTGTACACCTACTGACAAATGTTCGTGAGCTCTTGCGATTTTCTTCTGCAAGTATATCCATTTAGAATTTTAGATTGATGTTGAGATCAAATCAGCAATATATTTATAAATATATGTTACACATTTATTAACATAGAGCTGATTTGATCTGATCATCAATCTAAATGGATGTATTTGCATAATGAAAATCGCAGGAGCTCAAGAACATTTGTCAGTAGCTGTACATACGAAGACAAAATGATGGTTTATAGTTTAAAGGATGTCTTTGGAAGTGATCAAAAGGCCAACACAATGCTAATATGTTACATTTTCTTCTATTCCATTTCATATTCATTCAAGGCTTCAAACAATATTGCTCCGGTCTGACACCCTGTTGTGAAGTTCTTGTCTAACTAACTGGAATACACAAGAAAAACATGAACTACACGAGTACTGGTGTTCCTTTGGTGTCTCTGTCTGGTGTCTCTGTCTGTGGGTGTCGCGGTCTGTGGGTGTTTCTGTCTGTGGGTGTCTCTGTCTCTGTCAGGTGTCTGTGTTTGGATGTTTGTCTCTGAATGTCTGTCTCTGGGTGTCTGTCTTTGGATGTCTGTCTCTGGGTGTCTGCCTGTGGGTGTCTGTCTGTGGGTGTCTGTCTGTGGGTGTCTGTCTCTGGGTGTCTCTGTCTCTGTCAGGTGAGTGTGTTTGGATGTTTGTCTCTGAATGCCTGGCTCTGGGTGTCTGTCTTTAGGAGTCTGTCTCTGGATGTCTGTATCTGGGTCACTGTCTCTGGATGTCTGTTTCTGGGTGTCTGTCTGTTGATGTCTGTTTCTGGGTGTCTGACTGTTGATGTCTGTCTCTGGATGTCTGTCTCTGGGTGTCTGTCTCTGGGTGTCTGTCTCTGGATGTCTGTCTGTTGATGTCTGTGTCTGGATGTCTGTCTCTGGATGTCTGTCTCTGGGTGTCTGTCTCTGGGTGTCTGTCTGTTGATGTCTGCGTCTGGATGTCTGTCTCTGGATGTATGTCTCTGGGTGTCTGTCTCTGGGTGTCTGTCTCTGGCTGTCTGTCTCTGGATGTCTGTCTCTGGGTCTCTGTCTCTGGGTGTCTGTCACTGGATGTCTGTCTTTGGGTGTCTGTCTCTGGGTGTCTGCCTGTGGGTGTCTGCCTGTGGGCGTCTGTCTCTGGGTGTCTGCCTGTGGGCGTCTGTCTCTGGGTGTCTGCCTGTGGGCGTCTGTCTCTGGGTGTCTCTGTCTCTGTCAGGTGTGTGTGTTTGGATGTTCGTCTCTGAATTTCTGTCTCTGGGTGTCTGTCTCTGGATGTCTGACTCTGGGTGTCTGTCTCTGGATGTTTGTCTTTAGGTATCTGTTTCTGCGTGTCTCTATCTGGTGTCTCTGTCTCTGGATGTCTGTCTCTGGGTGTTATTGTCTGGCTCTGGGTGTCTGTCTCTGGGTGTCTGTGTCTGAATGTCTGTCTCTGGATGTCTGACTCTGGGTGTCTGTCTTAAGGTGTCTGTTTCTGGATGCATGTCTATAGGTGTCTGTCTCTGGGTGTCTCTATCTGGTATCTCTGTCTCTGGATGTCTGTCTCTGGGTGTCTGTCTCTGGGTGTCATTGTCTGGCTCTGGGTGTCTGTCTCTGGATGTCTGTCTCTGGGTGTCTGTCTTTAGGTGTCTGTCTCTGGATGTCTGTATCTGGGTGTCTGTCTCTGGGTGTCTGACTCTGGATATCTGACTCCGGATGTCTGTCTCTGGGTGTCTGTCTCTGGATGTCTGTCTCTGGATGTCTGTCTCTGGATGTCTGTCTCTTGGTGTCTGTCTCTGGGTGACTGTCTCTGGGTGTCTGTTTCTGGATGTCTGTCTCTGGGTGTCTGTCTTTAGGTGTCTGTCTCTGGGTGTCTCTGCCTGGTGTCTCTGTCTCTGGATGTCTGTCTCTGGGTGTCTGTCTCTTGGTGTCTGTGTCTGGGTGTATGTCTCTGGGTGTCTGTCTCTGGGTGTCTGTCTCTGGGTGTCTGTGTCTGGGTGTCTGTCTCTGGGAGTCTGTCTGTTGATGGCTGTCTCTGGGTGTCTGTGTCTGGAAGTTTGTCTCTGGATGTCTGTCTCTGGGTGTCTGTGTCTGGGTGTCTGTCTCTGAGTGTCGGTGTCAGGGTGTCTGTCTCTGGGTGTCTGTGTCTGGGTGTCTGCCTGTGGGTGTCTGTCTCTGGGTGTCTGTCTCTGGGTGTCTCTGTCTCTGTCAGGTGTCTGTGTTTGGATGTTTGTCTCTGAATGTCTGTATCTGGGTGTCTGTCTTTAGGTGTCTGTCTCTGGATGTCTGTATCTGGGTGTCTGTCTCTGGATGTCTGTCTCTGGGTGTCTGTCTGTTGATGTCTGTCTCTGGATGTCTGTCTGTTGATGTCTGTGTCTGGATGTCTGTCTCTGGATGTCTGTCTCTGGGTGTCTGTATCTAGGTGTCTGTCTCTGGATGTCTGTCTGTTGATGTCTCTGTCTGGATGTCTGTCTCTGGATGTTTGTCTTTAGGTGTCTGTTTCTGCGTGTCTCTATCTGGTGTCTCTGTCTCTGGATGTCTGTCTCTGGGTGTCATTGTCTGGCTCTGGGTGTCTGTCTCTGGGTGTCTGTGTCTGAATGTCTGTCTCTGGATGTCTGACTCTGGGTGTCTGTCTTAAGGTGTCTGTCTCTGGATGCATGTCTTTAGGTGTCTGTCTCTGGGTGTCTCTATCTGGTGTCTCTGTCTCTGGATGTCTGTCTCTGGGTGTCTGTCTCTGGGTGTCATTGTCTGGCTCTGGGTGTCTGTCTCTGGATGTCTGTCTCTGGGTGTCTGTCTTTAGGTGTCTGTCTCTGGATGTCTGTATCTGGGTGTCTGTCTCTGGGTGTCTGACTCTGGATGTCTGACTCCGGATGTCTGTCTCTGGGTGACTGTCTCTGGGTGTCTGTTTCTGGATGTCTGTCTCTGGGTGTCTGTCTTTAGGTGTCTGTCTCTGGGTGTCTCTGCCTGGTGTCTCTGTCTCTGGATGTCTGTCTCTGGGTGTCTGTCTCTGGGTGTCTGTCTCTTGGTGTCTGTGTCTGGGTGTATGTCTCTGGGTGTCTGTCTCTGGGTGTCTGTCTCTGGGTGTCTGTGTCTGGGTGTATGTCTCTGGGTGTCTGTCTCTGGGAGTCTGTCTGTTGATGGCTGTCTCTGGGTGTCTGTGTCTGGAAGTTTGTCTCTGGATGTCTGTCTCTGGGTGTCTGTGTCTGGGTGTCTGTCTCTGAGTGTCGGTGTCTGGGTGTCTGTCTCTTGGTGTCTGTGTCTGGGTGTATGTCTCTGGGTGTCTGTCTCTGGGTGTCGGTCTCTGGGTGTCTGTGTCTGGGTGTATGTCTCTGGGTGTCTGTCTCTGGGAGTCTGTCTGTTGATGGCTGTCTCTGGGTGTCTGTGTCTGGAAGTTTGTCTCTGGATGTCTGTCTCTGGGTGTCTGTGTCTGGGTGTCTGTCTCTGAGTGTCGGTGTCTGGGTGTCTGTCTCTGGGTGTCTGTCTGTTGATGGCTGTCTCTGGGTGTCTGTGTCTGGAAGTTTGTCTCTGGATGTCTGTCTCTGGGTGTCTGTGTCTGGGTGTCTGTCTCTGAGTGTCGGTGTCTGGGTGTCTGTCTCTGGGTGTCTGTGTCTGGGTGTCTGTCTCTGGGAGTCTGTCTGTTGATGGCTGTCTCTGGGTGTCTGTGTCTGGAAGTTTGTCTCTGGATGTCTGTCTCTGGGTGTCTGTGTCTGGGTGTCTGTCTCTGAGTGTCGGTGTCTGGGTGTCTGTCTCTGGGTGTCTGTGTCTGGGTGTCTGCCTGTGGGTGTCTGTCTCTGGGTGTCTGTTTCTGGGTGTCTCTGTCTCTGTCAGGTGTCTGTGTTTGGATGTTTGTCTCTGAATGTCTGTCTCTGGGTGTCTGTCTTTAAGTGTCTGTCTCTGGATGTCTGTATCTGGGTGTCTGTCTCTGGATGTCTGTCTCTGGGTGTCTGTCTGTTGATGTCTGACTCTGGGTGTCTGTCTGTTGATGTCTGTGTCTGGATAGCTGTCTCTGGATGTCTGTCTCTGGGTGTCTGTCTCTGGGTGTCTGTATCTGGGTGTCTGTCTCTGGATGTCTGTCTGTTGATGTCTGTGTCTGGATGTCTGTCTCTGGATGTCTGTCTCTGGGTGTCTGTCTGTTGATGTCTGTGTCTGGATGTCTGTCTCTGGATGTATGTCTCTGGGTGTCTGTCTCTGGCTGTCTGTCTCTGGGTGTCTGTCTCTGGCTGTCTGTCTCTGGATGTCTGTCTCTGGGTCTCTGTCTCTGGGTGTCTGCCTGTGGGTCTCTGCCTGTGGGCGCCTGTCTCTGGGTGTCTGCCTGTGGGCGTCTGTCTCTGGGTGCCTACCTGTGGGCGTCTGTCTCTGGGTGTCTCTGTCTCTGTCAGGTGTGTGTGTTTGGATGTTCGTCTCTGAATTTCTGTCTCTGGGTGTCTGTCTCTGGATATCTGTCTCTGGATGTCTGACTCTGGGTGTCTGTCTCTGGATGTATGTCTTTAGGTGTCTGTCTCTGCGTGTCTCTCTCTGGTGTTTCTGTCTCTGGATGTCTGTCTCTGGGTGTCTGTCTCTGGGGGTCATTGTCTGTCTCTGGGTGTCTGTCTCTGGATGTCTTGACTCTGGGTGTCTGTCTTAAGGTGTCTGTCTCTGGATGTATGTCTTTAGGTGTCTGTCTCTGGGTGTCTCTACCTGGTGTCTCTGTCTCTGGATGTCTGTCTCTGGGTGTCTGTCTCTGGGTGTCATTGTCTGGCTCTGGGTGTCTGTCTCTGGATGTCTGTCTCTGGGTGTCTGTCTTTAGGTGTCTGTCTCTGGATGTCTGTATCTGGGTGTCTGTCTGTGGGTGTCTGACTCCAGATGTCTGTCTCTGGGTGTCTGTCTCTGGATGTCTGTCTCTGGATGTCTGTCTCTGGATGTCTGTCTTTGGGTGTCTGTCTCTGGGTGACTGTCTCTGGGTGTCTGTCCCTGGATGTCTGTCTCTGGGTGTCTGTCTTTAGGTGTCTGTCTCTCGGTGTCTCTGCCTGGTGTTTCTGTCTCTGGATGTCTGTCTCTGGGTGTCTGTCTCTGGATGTCTGTCTGTTGATGTCTGTGTCTGGATGTCTGTCTCTGGATGTTTGTCTTTAGGTGTCTGTTTCTGCGTGTCTCTATCTGGTGTCTCTGTCTCTGGATGTCTGTCTCTGGGTGTCATTGTCTGGCTCTGGGTGTCTGTCTCTGGGTGTCTGTGTCTGAATGTCTGTCTCTGGATGTCTGACTCTGGGTGTCTGTCTTAAGGTGTCTGTCTCTGGATGCATGTCTTTAGGTGTCTGTCTCTGGGTGTCTCTATCTGGTGTCTCTGTCTCTGGATGTCTGTCTCTGGGTGTGTGTCTCTGGGTGTCATTGTCTGGCTCTGGGTGTCTGTCTCTGGATGTCTGTCTCTGGGTGTCTGTCTTTAGGTGTCTGTCTCTGGATGTCTGTATCTGGGTGTCTGTCTCTGGGTGTCTGACTCTGGATGTCTGACTCCGGATGTCTGTCTCTGGGTGACTGTCTCTGGGTGTCTGTTTCTGGATATCTGTCTCTGGGTGTCTGTCTTTAGGTGTCTGTCTCTGGGTGTCTCTGCCTGGTGTCTCTGTCTCTGGATGTCTGTCTCTGGGTCTCTGTCTCTGGATGTCTGTCTCTGGATGTCTGTCTTTGGATGTCTGTCTCTGGGTGTCTGCCTGTGGGTGTCTGCCTGTGGGCGCCTGTCTCTGGGAGTCTGCCTGTGGGCGTCTGTCTCTGGGTGTCTGCCTGTGGTCGTCTATCTCTGGGTGTCTCTGTCTCTGTCAGGTGTGTGTGTTTGGATGTTCGTCTCTGAATTTCTGTCTCTGGGTGTCTGTCTCTGGATGTCTGTCTCTGGATGCCTGACTCTGGGTGTCTGTCTCTGGATGTATGTCTTTAGGTGTCTGTCTCTGCGTGTCTCTCTCTGGTGTCTCTGTCTCTGGATGTCTGTCTCTGGGTGTCTGTCTCTGGGGGTCATTGTCTGGCTCTGGGTGTCTGTCTCTGGGTGTCAGTCTCTGGATGTCTGTCTCTGGATGTCTGACTCTGGGTGTCTGTCTTAAGATGTCTGTCTCTGGATGTATGTCTTTTGGTGTCTGTCTCTGGGTGTCTCTATCTGGTGTCTCTGTCTCTGGATGTCTGTCTCTGGGTGTCTGTCTCTGGGTGTCATTGTCTGGCTCTGGGTGTATGTCTCTGGATGTCTGTCTCTGGGTGTCTGTCTTTAGGTGTCTGTCTCTGGATGTCTGTATCTGGGTGTCTGTCACTGGGTGTCTGTCTCTGGATGTCTGTCTCTGGATGTCTGTCTCTGGATGTCTGTCTCTCGATGTCTGTCTCTGGGTGTCTGTCTCTGGGTGACTGTCTCTGGGTGTCTGTCTCTGGATGTCTGTCTCTGGGTGTCTGTTGTTACGACCGGGCACTCGGGTACACTAGGGCTCTTACACAGGACTCGAGTATGGCTCGCTGCCACAACGGAAACACACGATCCCAACCCCAGAGTACTGCCAGCCGAACAAAAAACGCCACTACCCTCCAGAGTTCTATCTGCTATAACGGGGTATACAAGAACTTGGTACT
>JBAKBP010037518.1:0-17224 GCA_037953745.1 Lithodes maja | reverse complement strand
ACATAACACACAGGCTATATTATTAGATTAGCCCATGCAGGATCACAAATAAATAACACACATCAGGTGTTGCGTTATTTATGGAAATTAATATACAGGCAATCAAGTTTCTATCCTACGAACTTCCCATTCCCCCCTCCTCCCCTTCTCTCTGCTGCCTTCCCTTATCTCCCCCCTTCTCTCTTTTTCTCTCCCCCTTCTCTCTCCTAACCGAATATATAATTTTCATCATCGTCGTGTTCAAAGCTGTCCATAAACATTATTTTGGTGTTTTAATAATACTGTTCTTTTTACCTTTACTAATTCTCAATTATTAACTCGTATTCTAGTCAATGTGTTATAGAAAATAAATATATATGCTCCGTTGCAAAACACTCGAATTTGCCAACCTTAGCGTCCTGGTTAGTTTGAACAATCGTATAAATATATAAGTAAGTGAAACGGGATGTTACAATCCACGCATCAAGACAAGTTGCATCACATTGTAATCTAGCTTGGACCAAATTATAACCAAATATATATATCATAAAGACAAGATAATATCGGCTCAGTTAGAGAAACCACTTTAGATGAGCCGAATCGTGTTTCTTTGTAATAAAAACAAATTATAATAGTAGAGTCAATCTGTTGTTCTTCCATACCACTATTCACAGCACTGTGGTTGACCAATTCATAATCTACCTTAACATGTAATATGACAAGCTATGATTATTGCATTATACTTTTCTCAGTGGATTCTTAATTACTAGCTTAATTACTGTGGCTTCCCATTATCAGTAAACAGTTCGGCGCTACCCATTGTAATGATTTACTATAAAGTAAGTCATCGAATTTAACAATCAACGATATTCCAAGCAATCTGGTTATGTTGTTTTAAAGTTGACATAAATTGTTTAGGCTTTTATGTTTTTACTTCGGATTGTTTAATTTATCCTCCAAACATAATTAAAAGTATACTATAGCTCTGTGTATGTTACCTTGAATTTAATTTAATATGTATTATTTCACCATCATTATGTTACGGTGAACATTGGAAACACATACACATTATATAATATCTATAAAGGGTTCTTAAATGTAAACATTTACAATTTATATTTATGAAATCAATATGATCTCCACCCACAAGCTGCATCAACTACCTCCTGTATTCTCGTTGGAACAGATTTTAAAATTTCCAACTTATATTAGGGTGGCGACGGATTCATCCCCCCCCCCCCCCCCCCCGATCCCACTCCTCCCACCCTTTCCAATCCTAACCTGGACCACATTCCACTCCATGACATGATGGCCCACAAATTCTCTATTGGGTTCATGTCACACACCCTTGTGGACCAGCTAAACCCAGGATGGGGTCAGGTCAGGTGAAGGTATTGAAGGATAAGCCATTACAACGGCACCTCGTAGCTACTTTCTAATTTTCCTATTTTCTGAAGAGTGTAGAAAGGGGAGAAGGGATGTTGGAGAGAGACGAAGTTGTTGTAGTAGCTTTGTTATGCGTGTTATTAGTCTGTATACGTCGTAAGGCTCAGGATGGCCATGGCACGCACTGAAGACAGCAGCATTTCCTCAATAATGCTAATACCTTTTCTAGTTTGCCTGGACCAGTGTGTGTGTGTGTGTGTGTGTGTGTGTGTGTGTGTGTGTGTGTGTGTGTGTGTGTGTTTTATGTTATCAAGTGTGAGTGATTTGTGCCCATTACGTTGGATGTGATCATGTGTGTGATGTGCGTTTTATGTTATCGGGTGTGAGTGTGTGTGTGTGTGTGTTGTATCCTGTGTGAGAATGGGTGTGGGTGGGTTGGTGCTTGCATGTGATGGACAGAGGAGAGAGGTTGAAGCTCCGTCTCCCCAAACATTACAAATTGTGGAGGTCATAAGTATATGTATAATTCAACTTATTCCTTAAGCCAACACAAATAACTTGAATCCTAAGTGTTATTGTTACACTAACTTAATATATATATATATATATATATATACAAACAAATATAGCCGTGTTCTTCGGGAATCGTAGCTTAAAAGGAATAGGATAACTAGCGAGGCAGCGAGCATTAGGTGTTGTTCGCTGCCTCGCTAGTTATCCTATTCCTAATCAATATATGTTTGTTATTTTAGTCATCCCTAACATTTATTATGTATATATAAATTCAAAACAATCGCATAGTATTAATCTGCGTATTTAGAGGGTATCATTTAGGTCCTTGAGAGAGAGAGAGAGAGAGAGAGAGAGAGAGAGAGAGAGAGAGAGAGAGAGAGAGAGAGAGAGAGAGAGAGAGAGAGAGAGAGAGAGAGAGAGAGAGAGAGAGAGAGAGAGGTGGGAGGGAGGGGAGAGGAAAGAGGGTGAAGAAGGAGAGTGGGGGTGAAAGGGAAAGGGGGAGGAGGGGGAATGGGGAAGTGCGAAGGATATAATTATACTTGATTGTCTGTATATTAAATTCCATAAATAACGCAACACCTGATGTGTGTTACTTATTGTGATCCGCATGGGCTAATCTCATAATATAGCCTGTGTGTTATGTTAAAATAAACTTATTCTGCGTGCTGTTCTAAAACACAAACACAAACACACACACACACACACACACACACACACACGTTTGACTCCTCCTCCTTCCAACCTCTATATTAACCCCGCCCCCTTTTATTAGAAGCGATTAAAGGGCCATCTATTAAAAGGTAAGTGAACTAATACATTGCCTCAGGCCATGACAGCAGTTCTGTCGTAGGCTGTACACATTTATTGCTAAATTAACTTTAACATATTAAGGCAATGAACGACATCCTGAGCGAGTCACTTCAGCACAACTCTCAACCACTGACAACCAATAGTTCAAGCCTGAAACGTTGATATACGGTCGTGGAGAGGAATTTCAAGAATATTTGGAGGTACAGTTATGGTACACAAGCGAACTATTTTGATAAACCGCTTGAGCCACAAAGCTCCAACTACTGGGAATCACTGGTTAGCGCTCACGATCTTGTTTTAATCATCAGGAAGTGTTCAACTATTCTTAACCACGAATATGCTTGTATAATTACTACACCTACTATTACACCTACTCTTCCTACTAGGTACTATAACTACTCTTCCTACTACTACCTATACTATTACACCTACTCTTCCTACTACTACTACTACTATTACACCTACTCTTCCTACTGTTTTTATTTTGTTTTTTTTAAACAACCACTCAGTCTGTGCATCCCCTCTTTGGACCCTAGACTAGGTCAGAATAGTCATCAAAGCGCCTGACTTCGTTGTCATTCAGCTACTTCCTATTCCGGGGTAAGCACTCAGACTCATCATCGTGGATTACTACTACTACATTGATTTTTATTTAATATTTTTCATACATTTCATGTTACTACTACTACTACCATCACCACCTCCACCATCACCACCACCACTACCTTATATTTAATATTGTACACATACTAAATTTCACAAGCATCAGATACTACTATTCTACACCATGCAACTTCAATCCAGTCTCCTTCCAATGCGACCCTCTGCCACTGCTGCCTCGTAGTCTACTTCTGCCACCGTCACTGGTTGTGGTGCAGACCTTCTTGTTCCCCGCAGGCATAGTAGTGCTGATCTGAGCAATGAGAAAGATAGACGGCATCTCATCCAGGCTACGACGTGGCTCCTAGGCTGTTGCTTCTTCTCTGCGATGATCTCTGCTAGCCTTGAATAGAAGCACTGGGCCCTGGGTCCCATCCCTCCTGATGTGGTGAAGACTAGTGGGGTAAAGCTGCCATGTTCGACTTGTAAGATCCTTTCTCCATATGTCCTGACCTTCTCTCGTTCGTTCCTCTTGTGTGCAGCCTCCAGAGACAGCTCGCTGTAGCTGTGGGCCATTGGGTCAAATACTCTTATGTCAAAGAACGCTCGCTGTGCATTTGTCCAAAAGCCTCTTGCACTAACGTCCAATCTTGCTTCAGTGGATGTGTTGGCCGTCCTGTGCTGCATGGTCTCTCCACCCAAGGGAATGAGTGATGGTTCGCTCACCACATCTCTATACACCTCCCTGAGCATGTTCGCTGTTATATCTCTTACTTCATCGTGCCTGATGCTGATGAATCCTCCTTTCTTACATATCATGGTGTGGTCTGTATCGTTGATGGTTCCACAAACGCATCGATCGGGCAGTCCTTCAATCGGCCAATCATACCTCAGTGCAATAGCATCATTAAATTCTTGTTTGTTGAGATTGAAGCTTTTTGCCTTGATTGGTAGTGTTGTCAGCCAATTTGAAGCGCCCGTTTCTTGTGCTATTTGTAGTTTTCTTGTTTGTCTCGGGTGAAGTTGTCCCATCAATTGTGCCAGGTCATTTTTCTGTGAGTTTTGCCTCTCTGATGTGATGGTCTTTCTGATGTTGTAGATGTCTGCCTGGTCTACTTCACCGTCAGAATCTTGTGCTATGATACGTTCAGTGAGAGATCCTGTTATCTTTACCGAGTTCTGTATTCCGTTACCGCCCTCTTCACTGGGTCGATGATTCCCATCCCTCCCAACCTAGGAGGCAGTGCGAGCAGCTCCCTCTCTGTATCATTCGGGGTGTGCGACTTTATCCATGCTGGGATGAGTTTGTCTCTGATGGCATCCTCCAGCGGTTGAAGTAATGCGCTCACATTTGGAACGGTTCTCATCAAGTAGGTCCAGCGATGTTTGACCCCATATGTGAATGCCGAATACGCGGCCTGTGGTTCCGTCTTTGCAATATTGGCCAGTTTCTCAATTTCATTTACCCATTCTCTGACCTTCTCCTCTATGTATTTGTTCTTGAACTCTTCCGTGCCGATCACCGCCCCAAGGTGACGCTGTCCGTCCTTTGTTACTACCACTTCACTACCGCTGAAAGCTTCTACCACCCTTTCATAATGTTCTGTTTTTACTATTAGTATTGACTTTCTGGCATTTGGATGGTACCCTATTTTTGGTCCTACCTCTGATATTTGTTCCCACCAGTGCTTGAGATTGTTGACTTTTCCCGCTCCAGTGAGATCGTCTGCATAGGCCACCTGCTTTACTTGCGTCGCCTCATGGCTTGTTAAGGTTAGCAACACTGAGAGACCTAAGGCGTACATTGCCATTGCTATTGGGTCACCTTGTGTCGTTCCTTCCATTGATTTCAGAGGTGTTCCCCTTCGTGTGTTCTGGTTGTTTACTATGAAGAGGTCCGCAGGCTTTTTATAGGTGTTTTCTACGTAGGTGGCAAAACTGGGGCATTTTACTTTGATGTTATGTATTGCCGTCTTTCTGTTGATGGTGTTAAAGGCGTTTGTTGCATCCACTAGCAGCACAGCTTCACAGTCCACTTGCTCATATATTTTTCTTATGGCATGAATTGCTGCCTCTCCCCCTGCTTGGTGGCCGGCACACACTTGGAGATTACCGGCCGCTGACCGCACATCGTCTTTCACCACTTCAATTATGCATTTTCCGATGATTCTTCTCAGCACTTCACCCACTCCTACTGGTCTGCATCCTGGATTCTTGTCTAAAGGTATTAGGCGACAAGCTGTGTAAGCCTTCAAATGTTGACAATTTTGGGTGGTCATCTTTCTTGCAAGAGCTGCCAGAGCCCTACATAAGTCTGTTGCTGCTAGTCCGAAGATTGCTCTACTCAGGATTGTCCTCCAGCCGTTTGCATCCAGCCCTGATGGGCCTGCACTGCCTTGTGTCCCTAGAGCCTTTTTCCAAATCATTTCGCCTGTGATTTGTTCGTATATGACGGTGTTCGGGGTATATAATCACCCTCTAGCCTCTGACTCTCGTGGACACTAGGTTGTGGATGTTTCTCTTTCAACATTTGGATGGTTTCTCTTGTGATAGGCAGCAACCGACAAGCTGCCTCCTTTGTCAGGGACCTTATTGCAGGCGCCACTTTTCCTTGCCTCATCTGGTCGCCGAATCTCCTGGACTCGTCTTCATTCTTTTTCTTTTTTTGCCGCCGCCTGCCTAGTCTCCCTTGTAATGCTCTGGCTTCATTGAGTAAGTCATCCATCTTGTTCTCATTCCATAATTTCATTCTTCTTGTTAGCGCAGTCACATTTTCGCCTTGATTAGATTTGTGGTGAGTTTTTTGCAAGAAGAGATGTGGGAATGCTGAAAATTATCTTGAGAACATACGGGGCTAAAGATGTGTCATAGACATAGTTATAAATTAGCTTTGTCATATCGTTCAGCATGTTGGTGGTGGCACCACATTTTGGAGGGTTGAAAAAGTTGTGTGCAGACCAATATACTATTTCTGAGTACGTTGCATCAATCCAAATTCTAACTTCCTCTTCCCGTAATCCTTTCCAGAGTATGTTTCCACCTCTGCCTGCTTCATTTGGCCCCCTTGGAGGCCTGCCATCCTCTCTTCCGTCTCGGTTGTCGTCTCCCTCTCTTGTGTCTCTTGTTGGCTCCTCATTACTTTCTGCTTCTTGGGGTTCTTCTATCTCTCTTGGGGCCCTTGAGTCCCTTGCTACTCCCCTTATTGTTTCGGGTTCCCTGCCACCCTGACGGCCTCCCTCATCTGCCTCCCGTCGCTCACTCTGGGAATTTGCTGCCGTCTCTCCACTCGTTCCTGTTCTACCTAAAGGGTTACGACAATTGTCCCCTTTATTACAGTTTGTGCAAATTTTATTTCTCTTCACACAACTGCAATGCTCACAGTTGTGTTCATGTTTGGTACATATGCAGCATTTTTTGACCTTTGTGATGGAGCCTCGTCTGAGCTGTCGTCGTCCTCCATCTTATCCTTATCTCATTATTATATCCACATTTCTGTCCGTTCCTCTACTAAGTCCTTAAATAGTAGGTCTAAGATAACTGTAGGCAGGTACACAGGTCCTAACGAATATTCTAGGAAACTATTAAGCAGTGCCTAACTAAGAAGATGATTTGTGTCCAAAAATCAGTATTACTTAGATAATTATAAGTTTACCTTATCGTCCGTACATAGCCTGTGTAGCAACACTCAAAAATATTTCGGTATGTCTACATATATTGTTGTACTACAGTTTTTATTTCCTATTAGTATGATTGTTTGTCATATTTGATATTCCCCCTGACAGACTGGTGGGATGTATGTGTAAGATTGTTGTGTCTGTATAATTTGTTGTTGCTACGTGACTTACATAAACTAAGTAAACAATTAAACAGGATGACACGATAGAGATAAAGAGCGTGATTGAGAGATTGAGAGAGTGAGAGTGAGAGTGTAAAGGGCAGTGATGGAAGGGGTCAGTAAAGTAAGGGAAGAGAGCGAGAGAGAGAGAGGAGGGGGGGGGGGTTATAGTATTATTCACTGATGTTGAAAGTGATTAGTTGATCAGTGGAGACTAGAGAGAGAGAGAGAGAGAGAGAGAGAGAGAGAGAGAGAGAGAAGGGGGGGTTATAGTATTATTCACTGATGTTGAAAGTGATTAGTTGATCAGTGGAGACTAGAGAGAGAGAGAGAGAGAGAGAGAGGGGGGGGGGTTATAGTATTATTCACTGATGTTGAAAGTGATTAGTTGATCAGTGGAGACTAGAGAGAGAGAGAGAGAGAGAAGGGGGGGTTATAGTATTATTCACTGATGTTGAAAGTGATTAGTTGATCAGTGGAGACTAGAGAGAGAGAGAGAGAGAGAGAGAGAGAGAGAGAGAGAGAGAGAGAGAGAGAGAGAGAGAGGAGGGGGGTTATAGTATTATTCACTGATGTTGAAAGTGATTAGTTGATCAGTGGAGACTAGAGAGAGAGAGAGAGAGAGAGAGAGAGAGAGAGAGAGAGATAATGTCCCTGTGGTTTTGAAGGTGATTAATTTAACACTGGATATGAGGTAGAGAGAGAGAGAGCTAGCAGTAGAGGTAGATAGAGCAAGGACGAGAGTGAGAGTGAGGGGGTCACAGGTCACTGGGTAAGGTAGCAGGTGTGGGGGTGGGGTAGGGTAAGGGGTAAGGGACTGTAGGAGGGGGTTGGGTATGGATAAGGGGTAGGGGGTAGGGTAGAGTAGGGGAGGGGGAAGGGTAGGGTTGTAGGGTAAGGGGTATGGGAGATATCTAGAGCACACCCAGTAAGTATTCAATATATTCCTCAGATGTTCAGCAATATGTTTGTCTTTTCTGCATCATTGAAATGTAGAATGATTTGGTTCACTTCTCCATGACTCCTATCTCCATGCGCTGGCGTGATGACAGCAGGTGGGTGGGTCGGGGTTTGGGTGGGGAAGGGGGAAGGGGGGGGGGGTTTACCCACGTGTGATGCTGAGTGGTGCTGGAGGTGTTGGTGGTACTGGTTGGTAGAGGTCACGGGGGTGCGGGTATTGTCCCTGCCACTGTCTGTTCCTTGCCTCACTCTTCAAAATTCCATTTCTTCTTTCACTTGTCGCTTAATTTTGGTTAGATAGATCTCCAGTTTTTCACTCACTATCCAATCACCGTAATTTCCCGTTCACTCTGTTGATTGTATCACAGTTCCATCCCTACCCCTTTCCTCACTAATATGCTGTTCCCCATGGAGAGATAAATCCATACGTCTTCTTCTGACCGACTGTTGGCTACTACTCTTCCTACTACTATAACTACTCTTCCTACTACTACTATTACTATTACACCTACTATACTTTGGTTCCTACTACTACTATTACTATTACACCTACTCTTCCTACTACTATAACTACGATACTCTTCCTACTTCTAATACCACTACACCTACTCTTCCTACTACTATTACTAATACACCTAATCTGCCTACTACTATTACAAATACACCTACTCTGCCTACTACTAATACTAATACACCTACTCTGCCTACTACTAATACTAATACACATACTCTTCCTACTACTATTACTAATACACCTAATCTGCCTACTACTATTACTAATACACCTACTCTTCCTACTACTAATACTATTACACCTACTATTTATACTGCTAATACTAATACACCTACTCTACCTACTACTATTACTAATACACCTACTCTTCCTACTACTAATACTAATAACCTACTCTTCCTACTACTATTACTAATACACCTACTCTGCCTTTTTTTTAAAAACCACTCAGTCTGTGCATCCCCTCTTTGGACCCTAGACTAGGTCAGAATAGTCATCAAAGCGCCTGACTTCGTTGTCATTCAGCTACTTCCTATTCCGGGGTAAGCACTCAGACTCATCATCGTGGATTACTACTACTACATTGATTTTTATTTAATATTTTTCATACATTTCATGTTACTACTACTACCATCACCACCTCCACCATCACCACCACCACTACCATATAATTATTTAATATTGTACACATACTAAATTTCACAAGCATCAGATACTACTATTCTACACCATGCAACTTCAATCCAGTCTCCTTCCTATGCGACCCTCTGCCACTGCTGCCTCGTAGTCTACTTCTGCCACCGTCACTGGTTGTGGTGCAGAACTTCTTGTTCCCCGCAGGCATAGTAGTGCTGATCTGAGCAATGAGAAAGATAGAGGGCATCTCATCCAGGCTACGACGTGGCTCCTAGGCTGTCTTCTCTGCGATGATCTCTGCTAGCCTTGAATAGAAGCACTGGGCCCTGGGTCCCATCCCTCCTGATGTGAATACACTTGTACTCCTTTATGTGGTGAAGACTAGTGGGGTAAAGCTGCCATGTTCGACGTGTAAGATCCTTTCTCCATATGTCCTGACCTTCTCTCGTTCGTTCCTCTTTTGTGCAGCTTCATAATATAAGCCTACTCTGCCTACTACTAATACTAATACACCTACTCTGCCTACTACTATTACTAATACACCTACTCTGCCTACTACTATTACTAATACACCTACTCTGCCTACTACTATTACTAATACACCTACTCTGCCTACTACTATTACTAATACACCTACTCTGCCTACTACTATTACTAATACACCTACTCTGCCTACTACTATTACTAATACACCTACTCTGCCTACTACTAATACTAATACACCTACTCTGCCTACTACTATTACGAATACACCTACTCTTCCTACTACTAATACTATTACACCTACTCTGCCTACTACTAATACTAATACACCTACTCTGCCTACTACTATTACTAATACACCTACTCTTCCTACTACTAATACTATTACACCTACTATGTATACTGCTAATACTAATACACCTACTCTGCCTACTACTATTACTAATACACCTACTATTCCTACTACTAATACTAATACACCTACTCTGCCTACTACTAATACTAATACACCTACTCTGCCTACTAATATTACTAATACACCTACTCTGCCTACTACTAATACTAATACACCTACTCTTCCTACTTCTAATACTAATACACCTACTCTGCCTACTACTGTTACTAATACACCTACTCTGCCTCCTACTATTACTAATACACCTACTCTTCCTACTACTAATACTAATACACCTACTCTGCCTACTACCGTACTAATACTAATACACCTACTCTGCCTACTACTAATACTAATACACCTACTCTTCCTACTACTAATACTAATACACCTACTCTGCCTACTACTAATACTAATTCACCTACTCTGCCTACTACTATTTCTAATACACCTACTCTTCCTACTACTAATACTAATACACCTACTCTTCCTACTACTAATACTAATACACCTACTCTGCCTACTACTAATACTAATTCACCTACTCTTCCTACTACTTATACTAATACACCTACTATTTATACTGCTAATACTAATACACCTACTCTTCCTACTACTAATACTAATACAACTACTCTGCCTACTACTAATACTAATACAGCTACTCTGCCTACTACTATTACTAATACACCTACTCTTCCTACTACTAATACTAATACACCTACTATTGATACTGCTAATACTAATACACCTACTCTTCCTACTACTAATACTAATACACCTACTCTGCCTACTATTACTAATACACCTACTCTTCCTACTACTATTACTATTACACCTACTATTTATACTGCTAATACTAATACACC
The DNA here is from genome assembly GCA_037953745.1 of Lithodes maja. Lineage (NCBI taxonomy): Eukaryota > Metazoa > Arthropoda > Malacostraca > Decapoda > Lithodidae > Lithodes > Lithodes maja. Next base: position 6,245 of record JBAKBP010037518.1, on the reverse strand, counting down.
TACTCTGCCTACTACTATTACTAATACACCTACTATTCCTACTACTAATACACCTAATCTGCCTACTACCGTACTAATACTAATACACCTACTCTGCCTACTACTAATACTAATACACCTACTCTTCCTACTACTAATACTAATACACCTACTCTGCCTACTACTAATACTAATACACCTACTCTTCCTACTACTAATACTAATTCACCTACTCTGCCTACTACTATTTCTAATACACCTACTCTTCCTACTACTAATACTAATACACCTACTCTGCCTACTACTATTACTAATACACCTACTCTGCCTACTACTAATACTAATACACCTACTCTGCCTACTACTATTACTAATACACCTACTCTGCCTACTACTAATACTAATACACCTCCTCTGCCTACTACTAATACTAATTGTGACGCATGTCGAGTATGAGCATGCTGTACAGAACGCCCAGTCAGGCCCCACTCTCGCTAGGATCGTCAGGGCAGGAACTTTGGCTGTAGTCTGTGTAGAGTTTCCTAACTTAGTTTATGTGAGCCGTTGTACTATAAGTATTATAAATATGTATTTTGTTTTCATCTGAGTCAACGAGTTCTATTTTATATCATTAGTTATAAGTGTTGTGTGTGGGACTTATTTGTAATGATGAGAGAAGAGAGAGAGTTATGTAACGACGGCCCGGGGAGCGCGCCACGAGGTAGGTAGGCCTCCCTCCCTCCTCCCTCCTCCCTCCTCAAGCGCGTGGGAAATCCTTTGTCGATCCCAGATTGAGAGAGAATATTACGTAATGATTGCCAGTGGGCGGTCCTTAAGTAGTTTGAGATATGCCGCTAGAGGGCCGAGTATAAAAAGAGAGGTTCTTGCCACCATTCTTCAGAACTCATCAGGCAGAGCGACTTCTCATATCCCTTGCAACTATCCATATTCTTCCGACTGATGTGAACTTTCTCTACTCTCTGAACAGCCTATCTTCTTCTCTTCTCGTCCCTTTTTAACCAATGACCCCTTTGGTGCAGATTTAGTCAGCCAAAGTATTATCGCTTGAGTTCTCACGAGATAAGTGCCTGTTAGATAGCCTATTTTTGGAAGGGTTAACTAGAATAGGATTGATTGATGTTTGTTGCACTCGTATATGCATTTCCCTGTGTGCGATTATTCATGTTCCTGTTTTCTGCTGGTTTAGGCAATGCTAGACTGGGATAGGGTTTCTGAGTTGTGATTTCCTATGAGTACTAGGTTGCGGTTGAACCAGTACAATTGCAACGGAGACGTGAAACGCCTAGGTGGTCTTTCTGACTGTGTACCGTGGGAGTTTAGCACTGTGTTGCGAGTGAGGGCTTTTGCCTCTGCCACCCAACACTGTGCTACCTCATTTGCTTGACTTTGAGAGGATCGCCAGGAGAGAACCAGATACTAGTGATCTGGATCTCTCAAGAGAGCATCCCGTCAATTAACGTAATTTGGCCGCACAGTCTTAAGGACCTCGCTAGGCTACGAGCCGCTTGCTCAGCCATTGTCTCTTAACCTTATGTATCCCAGCTAGACTTTGCTCGACCAGCAGATACAGCATAGTATTGAAGCTTCTCCTTATGTATATTATTGTTGATGCACTATTGATTTCATGTGTGGCACGCTTAGCTACTTCAGAGATTAGTGGCCCACGAGCACAATCTTAGTAGGCTATTGCCAGTGCATTGTCGGAGTACTTCTTCTTAATGTTTGCCATATCCTATTGCTTATTCTTATAATTCTTCTTATGTCAATTTAAAGCCTTTAATTACCAGTGAGTTATTCATTAAATTGCTGTTCAAAATCCGATACTTACTTCTTATGAGTATTCGAGAAGCATCTAACTTATCAGAAGATTCCTTGCTTGATGCTCGAGGACTATTGTTTAACGTAACGTAATAGTGCCGATCCGAAGTAGAGGGTGGAGGACTTCTTAAGTTCTTAGTTCAAGGGTGGATTACTTCGGCTTCGGCCAACACTATTCTTTAGTGTTGTAGTACTTTCTTCTTTGTTTGATTGTTGACCAGACTAGATAACTCCCGTCTTGTTATTAGTCTGTTGTGTGAAACGCTAGTACCGAGTTCTTGTATACCCCGTTATAGCAGATAGAACTCTGGAGGGTAGTGGCGTTTTTTGTTCGGCTGGCAGTACTCTGGGGTTGGGATCGTGTGTTTCCGTTGTGGCAGCGAGCCATACTCGAGTCCTGTGTAAGAGCCCTAGTGTACCCGAGTGCCCGGTCGTAACAAATGGCGACCTTGCTTAGGATTTTGTGAACAGTATAATTTTTTGCAGAGTTGTACAACATTTGTTTGTTCGTACTTTAGCGTACATATTGAAGAATATTTTTTTTTGTAAGGCAATTAGGAGAGCATTTAAGAGACTCCAGTTAATTTAGTAATTAGTGCTTACATAAGGGAGTTTAACACTTTTGTCTCGAGAATTTTTTGTGAACTTCAGTATGTCGTGCCCTAGTATTGACGAGGAGCGAGAGATGCCAGTTGAAGAGGTGCCGTTAGTAATCAGTGAGGAGGATGCTAGACTTTTTGCGAGTAAGCAGTACCATGTGACGGAGGAGAGGCTGACTGGGGTGAATGTTTATGGCTTGCACCTGATAGCCAAGGTTTTGGGTCTATCCAATGTAGGAGGGATGTCCAAGGGGGAGCTGATTTCCTGGGTGTTGCGTGGGCGACATGGGGTTTCGGAGGAGAGGGCGTTTGGGGGGGTTCCTCCCCAGATCCCCTCTCACTCGACTCCCACAGTGCCGTCCACTCAAGTACCGGAGGTTAGCACCCTCCCACAGAGGGATGAGAATTGGAAGATTGGAGTGCCCTCGGGCGGTGCGTATGGTGGTTCCCCAGTTCTTGCCCCCCCTCCTTCAGTAGTGGCAGCTCCCTCTTCCTGCCTGTCTCCAGATATGATATTTAGACTTGAGCTTGCTAAAATTGAGGCTGAGGCTGAGACCAGGAGGCAGGAGAATGAGTCTAGAAAGCAGGAGAATGAGACTAAGAGGCATGAGATTGAGGTTGAGGCTAGGAAGCATGAGATTGAGGCTGAGTCTAGAAGGCAGGAGAATGAGACTAGGAGGCACGAGGCTGAGCTTAGGTACGACTCCGAGAAATATTGTGCTCAAATAGATTTAGATAAGACTCGTGCAGAGTCGACAGGGATTCGGATGGGCCGTGAGGGCCAAGTAAGAGAGCAGTCCTTGTCCCACTTAGTCAAATTGGTGCCGGCATTTAGTGAAACTGAAGTCACAGAATTTTTTAATCGTTTTGAGAAGAAGTGTAGGGAGCATAATTGGCCTGAAGAGAAGTGGGCAGCTCTAGTCTCCTCAAGACTTACGGGTAAGGGTCTGAAGGCTTATGATGCACTACCTTTAGAGAGTTGCATTGACTACCCAGAATTGAAGAGAGCTCTCCTACGGGCATACGAGTTGCAACCAGAAACATATCGATTGAAGTTTCGGGGTGTTACAAAGACTAGGGAGGCGACCTTTCTTGAACATGCCCGGGACTTAAAAGATGCACTTACAAACTGGACACGTTCTGAGAAAGCTGAGACGGCCGAACAGTTGACTGAGCTGTTTCTGCTCGAGCAGTTTTATAAGTGTACAGGTGCAGAAATGACTTTAACTATTAAAGAAAAGAATCCACAAACTCTACAGGAGGCAGCTGAGATGGCTGACCTCCGGCTATCATTAATTCGTGGGTGCGGGTCTGCCCAGCGTAGTGAGGCAGGTAACAAGGGGCGTGACGCCCCACCCCCCCGAGTTAGTAATATATCTTATGCAAACAAGTACAAGAGTTACGATACCAAGACTGACCACAAGACTAGCACCGTCCCATTTAAGAAGGGGCCGGGCCCTTCCCAGTACCAAGGGAAGCCCAAAGGGGAGTTAGAGTGTTATCAATGTCATAAAAAGGGGCACTTTGCAAGAGTCTGTCCTAGCAAACCACCTACAGCAGCTGTGTCTTTGGCCTGCAACATTGGTGTGTCTCTGAAGTCTTCTGAGTTTGCCCGGGGCAGTTCGTCAGAGGCTGAGGCACAGCCAGTGCAGAAGCACCTGGGAGGCTCGAACCCTGCTCAGGATGTTTTTTGCGACCATAGAGGACGGGGTTGCGTGATGTGGGCGGGGCGCAAGCATGGAGTAGAGGTCTTGCGTGATACAGGTGCTTCCCAGACTTTGATGAAAAACTTGACTGGCTACCCTATAAATGCGGCTCGGGTGGTAGTGGTGCAGGGTATTAATGCAACTCGGTCATACCCGCTGGTGCGGTTGGAGTTGGAGGTGGATGGTGTGACACGTGAATTGGATGTCGGGATTGTGGAGAAACTGCCAGTGGAGGGCGTCGACCTTCTTCTCGGCAACGACTTTGCAATGCCCGCTTCTGAGGTTCTACCCTTAGTCGTTGCCGAGAGGACGGCCGACGTGAGTAGGGAAGAGCAAGAGTGTGTCGAGCGGTGCCAGACACAACCCATGGCGTGTGTTGTCACCCGAGCTCGGGCAGCTAAAGTGTCACAGCCTAGTCCTCCGTCTTCAGACCAGCAGAGGAACGATCAACAGGAGGAGGCTAAAGCTGGAGTTGGTTTTAAGAGTTTTGACTCGGCGGCTCTCCTGGGTGATTCAGTATTGGCACCTATGTTAGAGTCTGGAGAGGCCCCAGGACCTGTCACAGCTAGTGAGGAGGTAGGGCCGGAAGAGACTCCGGGGCAGCAACGTTGCACACAGAGAGAAAAAAGGGTTGCTCAGTTTGATATTGGGGAAGGACTTGGGTTGCTTCGGAAGCATCTAGACAGGTTGGTTCCCTCAGATATTTGTAAACTGCAGTTGGAGGATCCGGAAGTTCAGAAGTGTGGTAATGGTGCTGTCGAGATCAAACACGAGGACGGGGAAGCATGTCATGTGAACCTGTTGGAGGAGTTTGTGAGGCAACCACCTGAGCAGCCTACTGTCCCTGCGTTGGTCTGCCGCGGCCAAGGTGGAGAAGGAGAGGGGGGCAGTAGGGCACAGGTGGAGGAGAGTAGGGATTGTTATGTCTCGGCGGAGCCGTGGGCGGGGGACACGAGTCTGGTGGCTGTGGAAGCGCTAGAGCACCTGCCTGAGCAGCAGTGTGCAGCACTCCAGCACCAGCTCGGTTCATACCCCACTGGTCGTGCCGAGCCCCTGAGTCTCACAACTCGGGCGGTGCAAGATGTTCCACGGGCAGGTCACGTGACTGTTGAAAGACCGTTAGCCTCGTTGTTTCGGTGGTTTAAGGTGGGCGACGAGGCTTTGGCATGGTTGCCAGGTCAGGGTCGACCCATGGCTGCCAAGGGTGGTGGTCAAAAGGAGGACATTGAGCAGATTGGTAAGGTCGGCTGTGGTATCGCAGTGCCCGGTCGTCGCATAGCCTCCCAATGCTGCTCTAGTCTAATGCAACAGCCCTACCATAGACCGACTGTATCTGGCCATGTCGCTGAAAGCGGTGATGCTGCGCAGGCAGATGTCGTCACAAGGAATGCGGGGGTGCGCATGTACGGTATCGGCGGGGAAGCCTTAGCAATAATGAACTGTGGGAGTGACTGCACGGGTGGTACTGATTGTCCCTCTCATGACCTGGCTGTTCTAGGGACGAAGGTGGAGAAGGAGGGAGACTACAGGTTAGAAGCTGCGGTCTCGGCTGGGTTGTGGGAGGGCACTAGGCATGTTGTTCGTGGAGACAGTGCAAGGCAGTTATTTACTAGGCTATGGCAGTACTTTCGCATGTTTGTTGCTTCTCCAGGCCTGATGTACGGGGTAGAATCCGACATGCAGGCTGGAGATAGTGCAAGGCTCAGTTTAATTCCCTACCGTATAAATCCTGCTCGACAGCCTATGGTGCAAGCAGAGCTGGATTACGTGTGGACGAAGGGTCTGAGGGATAAGGAATGTCGTGAGTGGTCGTTGCTTGTAACTTTGTCCGAGCGTGCTAAAGAGGTATGTGGTTTTGTTGTGGACGGGAGTACCTACCAGTGCAATGTTATGCCTGACGGACTTAAGAATGCACTAGCAACGTTTCAGAACCTGATGAATGAAAGTGAAAAGGACGATGATGCGCTGGGGCATTTCGAGGTCTATGTTCCAGCCTATGGTCCGGTTGTTGTAGTTTACCCAGATCATCACCCTCTCAAGATCTTGGACCAGTTTCACAATCGGAATATGAGGCTGACCAGGTGGTCACTAAGGTTATTGGTATATAACCTGGACATACGCC
>JBAKBP010037517.1:0-17225 GCA_037953745.1 Lithodes maja | reverse complement strand
GTTTACGACATAGAGATAGTAAATAACCAGTACTATCAACGGTTTATACAGATTACTACCATTAAAATCACGGATTTATGTTGTCAACTATGCTACCTATCCTGTGACCGCAAACATAATGGCATACTTTAACAGCTTACTCGGAATAGCTATTGAGTAGTACAGTGAGTTCCATTGTAAACAAGTCTATGTTTTCTTTGTAATTGTTTGGGAACTTATTGTGATGGGCAACTGATATAAAAAAAAATCTTCAACCATTAATAACATATGATTAGCTTCCATTGAAGGTAGCTACGAAATATTTGATAAATTCATTCATAATTTCTTTTTAGATATCTTGTAGCCAATCACAACGTCTGTTTAGAAGAAAAAAAAGGCTCTAAAATGAAAAGGGCAGGTGGATGAGGGGGTAGGAATGTTGTTTAATTTAACTAATCAATGTATCAATTAATTATTAAATTTATCATGTGCATGGGAGGGTCAAATTTCGTCTAAACTCGTTGGTAAGCTTTACATCTGAAGGTTGCACAGGGAAGCAAGGAAAGGAGGTTGACGGATATTAACTTTAAACAATGTGCATACAAGTGGTGATCGTCAGAAAATATGTATTAAATCCATTAAATAGTTATATTACGTATCTTGGTGACAACAGACAGATCGCGAAACAACATTGACTGTGCCTAATAGGCGTCATTATATTTGGGGACAATTAGTTTTAATCATGTGAATATTGACTTTAAACAAGGCACAAATGCTCATCGAAGCCATCCAAAATCTTACATATGCTTACTGAGGCATTCGAAGATCAGCAAATAAAAATTATATGGATTTTGGATGGCCCAGAAGGCCTCAGGCAAGGAGGCTGGATAGCCATCAATTACACGTATCGGAAAAAATGTCGGATAACGTGAGTATGCATCCCAAATACCACTGCCCAGAGATATAAATTCCCTAGAGGATATACAGGGTTAACCCGGTATCGCACGAGAGCTTTTATAATCAACATTCAAATATCAACATTTTTCGAGCAACATTTCTGAAATATTGTGCACTGGTATCGGACACTAGACTGATGGTAGATGAATTTAGGCGACCGAAATATTTCAAATGTGAACCTCGTAAGATGCCAGATCAGTGTTGAGGATAAATGTTGAGGGAAAAGGCGCTCGTGTGATACCAGCTCTTGACGTCTACGTAAAAGGACAGAAAAAAACTTCGAAACATATCTTCTTTTTGTTGAATAATGCAAAACGTTATATTATGAGGCAATCTCTCAGTTTAATTTAATTCACTGTTTTAGAGTACACCTATCACTATCTACCCTTACTACAAAAATCTTCGACGAATCTTGAGCTAGAGCCGTATCTTGAAAGAGAACGAAATTGAAATGAAACGAAACAACTTGCTATCCAACCCCTCATTTCTCAATTAAGTTAAATGATCCTGAGAGAGAGAGAGAGAGAGAGAGAGAGAGAGAGAGAGAGAGAGAGAGAGAGAGAGAGAGAGAGAGAGAGAGAGCAGTACATAAAGTTATCATATTTACGATATGTGCCGTACCCACCGATTGATCTAGTAACAGATAATCTCCAAATACATAACAGCTAAATGCTTCGACGAAATCCGATGCCATAAATAGAAAGCAGAAAAATAATAGGTGATTTCTTACCTTGTGAAGCGACGAGAACTCCACACCAGGATCATCTGTGACAAAGAGAGAAAAAAAAAAAACAAAAAAAACATTAATTGGATCTGACGTTTTGGGGGAGATTATACATTAGTGGCGTTTTTTTTTTTCAATTTTCGAGCATTTTTTATTTAATGGTATGCCCCCCCCCCCCCCCCACCCCAACTCCCACCTCGCCTCCTCGGACCCCTTTCAGTCTTTAAAAAAAAAAAATCCTCGTAATCCCTTTCAAGCTAAATGTGCACCTTTTCTATGGAAAATTTTTACCCTCATAAACTCCATGCTCGCTATCTCTCGCATAGAAATTAACGACACCTGAATGGGGCGAAACGCTACATAATTGCTAAAACATTGGGATGAAACGTCTTAAAATGTGGTAGGTGTCAATCTGAATCTCTAAAAATTGGTAATAATAATGTTGCCAATAGAAAATTGCCGAAAAAGCGATCCCGTGGGCCGTTTTTCTGGTCCCCCTTCTTCATCATGCTTATCCCCATTAGTTTTGAGATTTTAAGACGTTTGCTCTATTAGTTTGTCGATTTTAAGACCTTTTGCCCCATTTATTTGTCAATAGTAAGACCTTTCGTGCCCTTTAGGTGTATATTTTTTTCTAGCGAGCGATAGCGAGCCTGTAATTGTGGAGGAACCGGCCTTCGGCCGTGACATTTTTTCTACCGAAAAATGTACAAATTAATCTCGTAGGGGGATCCAATGGATGTTATTTTTAAACATGACGGAGGTCTAGGGAGGAAACTATAAAAATAAATGAATATATAAATAAACAGACCCCAACAAATAACCACTGTCCCCTTAATATAGCAACGTCAATCTTTCGCCTGTTTGACTAATTTTGGCTCGTCACAAGTTGCATGCGATGATGCGAATTTTGACTAGCCTAACTTCCACTGAGCTGGTGTAATGGCAAGACAATCACATTGTTCTATTTCGATGTTGGAGAAACCACTCTTCAAAGCGAAATAATAAATACAAACAGCTATATATCTATCAATCTATCTATCTATCTATATACTCAGGCCCAATCCCCACTTTTCCCTTTTGTTTGGGGGGGGGGGGGGGACTCAAGACAGCAAACAGCTATGATGACAAATCTTTATAAAGCATAATAATAATGAAGGCGGTAAAGTCAAATTAGTCATATTCATTTAAGGAGGGGGGGGGGGGGTCGTTTTTCTGGACCCTCTTCTCCCTCGTGTTTAGCCCCATTAGTTTTGATATTTTAAGACGTTCAGCCTATTAGGTTGGCGATTTTAACATCTTTCGCGAAATTTCGTTGTTAATTTTAAGAGATTTCGTGCCATTTATGTGTCGATTTTTTCCTGGCGAGCGATAGTGAGCCTATCATTTAAAGAGGAACCGGACTTTGGCCGGGAAATTTTTCTACCGAAAAATGTACACATTTATCTTGAAGGGGATATATGGGGTGTTTTTTTAAAGCTTGATGGAGGTCTAGGAAGGAAACTACAAAATAAATAGATCCAAAACATAACCACTACCCCCCTTAAACATCTATGGACAGCTACATCAAAGTTCACTATCCACACCTATTAATCATTGGCTAATCAAATTTCCCTAATGCTACCGTATGACCCTTACAATAACAAATGATGAAGGTTGATGGGATCAGTCTGTCGGAATAAAAATTATATCCTGTAAATATAATGTAAATTTACGAGTTCACAAACCTACGCCCAAGCTACAACCACACGAACCCATCAACAAGGAAACACCATCAACCACCCAGCAAACACCAGACAAACCACCACCACCGCACCTGATACACAAACAGAATCTGCTCAAATCTACATGGCCATGATTCTGAACGCACACTTGGACAACGCCACCGGTATTGATACCTTCAACAACTCGCTAACACTAACTTGTCAGCTAAATAATATAAAGCCAATCCAACTGAGAGACTATACCCCTTTCCAGTCAGAAAAAGTACTGAACAAAATGGGAGAAAAAGCTGATGGGTACATAAATATCACCCAGGTAGTTCAAGCACCGGAACAACAAGTAACTCAAGAGGAAAACTTACCCATCGCACCAGAAACACCGGATTCAGCCGAATATGAAGAACCCAAAGAAGATATGCAAGAATCAACCACTGTAACGCAGACAAATCTCCCAAAAACAACAAACAAACCAAACACGCGCCACTGCGGGTAAAACAAACACGGACAAACAAGACTCCATCTTCGTGGCTACCCAAAATGAATACAAAAACACCGCTACCACAAACCAACTCGTCAGGGACATCAAACAAGGAAAAGCAGAAGTATTCATCGGGATAGGCGATGCTGAAGAAAAATATAGAAAAGTTACGGCAGAAAAAGGAATCGAACATCTAAACAAGTTTAAACACCACTCGCACCTCTACTCAGGTCTAAAAGTAATGAAAAAAAGTGACTTAGTATTTTCAAATAGTAATAAATAATGGACACATTAGTGATCATGCAACATAATGTTTTAAATTGGAGCGGACGAAAACACACACTATGTAACTCGTACATGAATGTAGACCCTCACATAATCCTAATTAACAGCCACGGAGTACATAATGATGCCTCACTTAAAATCCCAGGATACAAAGTACACAAGAAAAACGAATCGGATAGACACATAGACGGTACAGCTATTGCAATAAAAAACAACATTAATCATAGAATACTAGATGACTTCATATCGGACCTACTAGCTGTCGAAATTCAAACTGTAACTGGCAAAATTATCATAGCAACAGTGTACCTTCCCCCTAGTAGGCCTTAACTCCCCACACCAGACTTCTACAAACTGTTCAGGCAAAACACACCGGTCTACCTCATTGCAGACCTAAACACCAAACATAACACACTGAACACACAAACACAAAATACAGTAGGGAAACAAATAGGTCAGTTAATAATGGATGGAATCATAAGATACGTAGGGCCACACTTCCCAACCTATCATTCCCATAACTCCTCCACCACACCCGACATAGTCCTAACGAACCACAAAACCTACCATAACCTGCACCTCTCTCCAGGTCTACTCACCACCAGCGATCATATACCAATAATAGCTAAAATATCAACCTCACCCATCATTACCCCAATACCACCTAGACCTAATTTTGCACTTGCGGACTGGGACTCCTTTAAAACTGACATCAGCACCAAAATGCAGAACAACACCACACTCAATGAAGGAAAGGAACAACAGCTGACATAGACGAGACTCTAACAGACTGGTACAACACAATAACAGACAACATAAGAAAACATATACCGACAACAAACTACAGAACATTAACTAACACAAGACACAGTCCAGAAACACAAAATCTACTTGTACAATATACTGCGCTCAGACAAGCACAAAATCTAGGCTGGACTAACGAACACTACAGACGATACAGGGACATACAGTACAGACTACAAATAAACCTAACACAAGAGTGCAATGACCAGTGGAGTACAAAAATAACTGAAACTGCCGACACATACAAAGACTCAGCTACTTTCTGGAGAAAAATTAGGGCACTGCAAGGACACGACACTCACGACGTAGACTACTTGATTAATAGCCAAGGACAACAAATATACCCTCCCAGACTACAGGCAGACATACACAAAAGACACTGGAAGACAATACTCAATGACAATGATGACGTCATGCCTCAAAACAACGACATCAGCGACTTTATGCAAAGACACATCAACAGAACAACACCATACCAAACAATTGACTTAAGTAGACTTGATGACTATAATATACTTACCAGACCTATAACAGAAATAGAAATCAAAAGCATAATTAAAAAATCCAGAAAATCATGTCCTGGGAAATCAGGCATAAATAAAACGATTCTAACAAACCTCCCAGACATTGCTATAACAAGACTTAAAAATATCTTCAATGCCACATTATCTCTAGGATACTTCCCCACCAAATTTAAAACCGCTATAATTAGACTAATACCAAAAGCAGGAAAAAACCCACACCATCCAGAACACCAAAGGCCTATTTCATTGTTAGAGGTCCCAGGTAAAATCCTAGAAAGAATAATAAATTACAGACTAAGGGAACATCTCATCGACGAAAACCTGTACAACCCCACACAATTTGGCTTCAGAGAAGGTAGAGGCACAACACACGCCCTTGCTCTAACCACCGAAATTATAGCAAACAACAAAGCAAACAAACATCAGTGTAACTTAATCCTTCGGGATATATCTAAGGCTTTTGATAAAGTCTGGCACTTGGGGCTCAAATATCAAATATTACATCTTAAGCTCCCTACCATAATCGAAAAATTCCTATGCAACTTCCTTAATAACAGAACAGCCAGAATAAAAGTCAAACATACCCTAAGTGACAGTTTATCAATAACTTGTGGAGTCCCTCAAGGATCTGTCCTATCCCCTACTCTCTTCACGATATACACAAACGACACACCAACATCACTCACTGGCACAAACATTACATACGCAGATGACATAACACAGATAATAGGGTACCCGGGACAGTCTAGGGCGATGATGGCTAGACGTACACAAAGAGAAGCAGAGAGAATAAATAGATTTGAAGAACACTGGAAAATAAAAACAAACTTAAATAAATTCACAGTCCTACAACTTGCCATTCAAAATAAGCAACAAATTACGATAGATGGTAATATAATCGAAAACAAAAACAAAGGCAAAATACTAGGCCTAAATATAAGCACGCAAGGTTATATACATGTTACAGAAAGGAAAAAACTAGCCATTGCCGCACTAGTAAGGCTTTTTAGATTCAAAGAATTACATACTAAAATCAAAACTCACTTAGTAAAAGCCACTGTACTACCCATCCTGGACTATCCACCCGTACCCACACACGCACAAGCAACAATCAGTTAAGAAGACTACAAAAAATTCAAAATAAAGCCTTAAGATTTGCCACCAACCAACATTACCCATACACTATGACAACGCAGCAATTACACGAACATACAAACACACTTCCACTTAACGTCCGTCTCCACAAGCAGGCTACTAAAATATGGGAACGATTAGAATTGTTAGATGACCCCACTTTTAGAATGATAAGAGATGATGATAGGGATAAAATGTACCATCAGTGGCTCCCAAGTAGCCTACATTCACTGCAATTTAACAACGCTCAAGTGCCTGCCCCTATATACTAAATAGGCTACTAAGCATGTAGAAATTAAGTTTCAATATTGTTTATAAACTCAACTGACAATCCAACAAATAAAATCCTCGAATCTAGCTAGATCATAAGCGACAACTGTAGGCTATACAATTAGGCAGGCCAGTAATAGTATAAGTATAATTAATAACATTTTAGGCTACGTAGCAAGTAATAATTTTAAGACACAACTATCACTGATTGTATAGGCTATGAAAAACTAACTATGTATTTAGCTAGCTCCAAAAATGCATGTTTAAAAAAAAAAAAAAAAAATAATAATAATTATAATACTACAACGAAAAATGTATGTGTGAAACCAATGTATTATAAATAAAGCGAAGTGGTATGCCCACTAACTTGTATGCCTCCCACACTTGCTTCATCTTTCCCTCTTTGCCTCCCACATAAAACCCTCTCCTCTCACCCACCTTTCCCTAAAAAAAAAAAAAAAAAATGTAAAGTGTATATATTTTATATTTTAATTTTTTGTTTTCATTTTGTCTGAGTTATTTAAGGTAATTTATTTTTATTCCATATAGTTGTATTATAACTGACATTGAAAGTTTTCTTTACAAAAACGCCAAATGCATTAAATAACGATGATAATTTTGTGCTTTTAGATAAGTCAATGCAATATTATTTACAAAAGTGCCTTAAAATTAAAATATTATTCTCAAAAAGCTCAGCCATTAGTATTGGCATTATAGCTAAACGTGTACAATATAATATATACTTAATTTGCCTGATTAAATATATAAATTTAATTTTCACACACCCTTCAATATGGCTTCCAATTTATTATCAATTTTCCTGCTAGCCATAAATGCGGTACCTTCATTAGGCCTGACATAATAATAAACTCGATAATTGATTATTTATAATTAATTGTCCAGCAGATAACTATTTAATGTAAGCATTAGAATAATATGTACCACATTTTTTAAGTCTATCATTAATATAATATTCATTAATCTTTCAGTACAAGCCACAAAACTTGGGAAAACATTGTGACTGAAGAGCATGTAGATATAAACAGATATTAATAGTAATAATTATGGTTTATGCCAAGGACACTGAGGACAAAATGATTCTTAAAAACTACAGCGAACATGTCAGAACCACGATGAAGTATACAAAGGATTGTATAATATAATAAAAAGGGATAAAATGGTGTGCTCTCTCTCTCTCTCTCTCTATCTTTCTCTCACTCACACACAATTGAATTTTGATCTTTGCATTCATAGTTTCCTTCCTTACTTATTGATATGTTGTGTCAGGTCCGATGAAACGATACTGCTGATATCTGTAGACTTGCATTGAAAGTCAAACTTACCCTTTTAAGAAATATTGTATTGCTATAATTTTTACTGTTATTACTATTATTACTTTCATTATTATTATTATTGTCTTCATACTACCATTTTTATCTTCAGTTCTATTGCTGGCCTTAAACAACTTATGTATGTATGTATATACATACACACACACACACTTCCCCTCTGACACACACCTCCCTGGAGTACCTTACCTCCTCTCCCCCCCCCCCCCCCCCCCACTCCTGGAGTACCTTACCTCCTCCTCCCTCCCTCCCTCACATTCCCCCCCCCCCCCCCCCATCCCTCGCTCCCATAACCTCACACCCTACTAAATATTATATTACTATGGGCATGTAAACTTCTCCACTGGTCATATTCCGCCAACTATGCCCTCAATAACCATTATTGTAATGAGGATTTGAACCATGTCCCTCATGATTGTAATATATTTGTAGTACTATAATTGCATTATAACTTCGGTAGTTGGTATTATTAGTCACCTTATGTATGTAACTGTTGTATTCAGCTAACTATGACCTCAATAACCGTTGATGTAATGAAGAATGTGAAGTGTCCCTCACATGATTGTAATATATTTGTGGTATATACTATTATTGCATAATAATTTATGTAGTTGGAAATATTAGTCACATCGTGTACGCTCGCTCCAGGTGTCTGCGCCCCTGCGCTGATCGTCTGGTGTGTGCAGCTTGGTAGGGTTGGCGCCTCTGCCTGCGACTGTGTCCGTGTGTCAGAGACGATCGTCTCTGGCACATGGATATAGTTGTGGGCGGGGGTGCCGGCCCTGCCGGGCTGTGCGCCCCGGATGGTCGGCATGCTTCTTGGATGCTTGCGGATGCTTCTTGGAGCGAGTGTGCGGTATGTGATGATTGCATTCAGCTAACTATGACCTCAATAACCATTTATGTAATGGAAAATATGAACAGTCTCCTCATATGATTGCACTAGTTTTGTAGTGCTATTTTTTTTTTTTTTCATGAGCTACGTATATACAACACATGTGGCAATTAAATGAGGAAACTATAATAACCATATGAAAAATGCCTACCCGATTTATAAACACAAATATGAATGTAACCAGACGACGATGCTGTTGTTTCAGTGGAATAATGGCTCTTTGAGCAGTATGTATCACTTTACCAGTGGTTGTCCCCTCACAGGATGGGGGGGCGCTGCTCAATAAACTCGCCCCTCGGGGAAAATCAAATCACTCACACACACACACACACCTCCCTGTGGCATAACTGATAGCGCATCTGGCTCACAACCAGAAGGTCCCGAGTTCGAGACCCGGGCGGGGAAGAGACATTTGGGCAAGTCTCTTAACGGTGTAGCCTCTGTTCACCTAGCAGTATAAATAGGAACCTGGAATAAGTGGACGAAGTTGTGACGTCCCATCTGGGGTTGGTGATCGGTTACAAGGAGAGATGGGTATCGTACTGGTCAACCTAAGCTACTGGTCAAGCCTTCGGGTGAGACTGGTACCGTAGTGAGAATGGTACCGTACAGATTAACCCTAAGCCTTCGTTTCCAAATGTCGCCAATTGGCTAAAATACAGACTACACACGCATCCACAGCCATTCCAACGATACATAAAACACTTAACATACATTTCACGCAATACATTCCCAGTTAAGGAGGCGCGATAATAATGAGCTTAGCTCGCATTGCGTGGATTCCCCTTGACGAACAAGCAAGTGAGTGAATTACACACACAGCCCGTAGCCTAGTGGTAGACCTCTCGTCTCACACACGAGGGGCCGGGGGTTCAATCCCCGGCCGGGCGGAGACAAATTGGGCTTGTCTCCTTTCATGTGTTAGCCTCAGTTCACCTAGCTGTAAATCGGTACCTGGAATAAGTGGACGACATTGTGACGTCCCATCTGGGATTGGCAAAAATGGTACAAGGCGAGATGGGTATCATATGGTTCACCTAAGCTGATGGCTACCTAAGCCTTCGGGCGAGACGGTACCGTCTATAGTGAGAATGGTACCATACAGATCCACCCTAAGCCTTCGTTTCCGATGACGCCAATTGGCTAAAAATACAGACTACACACACATCCACAGCCATTCCAATGATACATATAACACCTACACATATAGGAGGCGGGAAATAACGAGCATGCTCACTCCCGCAATACAACTAGAGTAAGTACACACACAAGAAAACCTATAAAATTTATCTCGAGGTTCCTACTTTTGTCTACGTTTGTTTTCTCTCTACCCTTTGAGACAACTTTGGTTATGTCTATCATCCCACCTACCTACCTAAGCTGCGTTTTCTGTTACCCCAAAGTCTGATAACCCACTCTCATTATAGTGGGATGGCACACAATGAACAAGGGGCGATCCAGACTTTTAAATATATACATTATATGGACAACCTTTCCTGACTATTTTTAACAATGAAAGTAAATATGCATTGCAGAATAATTACTACAAAGCAAATAAAGACAAAATAAAAGCGAAATAGCGTAATATACCAAATCATGAGGTATGTCAGGGACTGGAATAATCGACAACAGAACATATCGGCAATAAATTTGAATATATACAATTTAAGATGTGTTGTGACATTACATATTAGGTGAAATTATACAACGTATTTATTTGTTAAATAGTAGAGCAAGAAATATTCGCATACATAGAAATTTCAATAATTCTGAAGAGTGACAGATTAATTACCGTGACGAACACTGATTTTCTGAACTTGACTCTTGGGAAGACGACACGGTCAAGGTCACTAGGCTAGATGCAACCCCCCCCCCCCCCCCCCCTCGATATCTCTACGTTCCTACTGGCCCTCACGCAGCCGTGGTGCTTTGCGCTGTCGAACCTATATTTCACAAATGTTATGATATTTATATATATGCATGTACTGTTACTTAGTAATATTGTAATGTGTAGCCTAATCAACCCAAATGACATAAATTTAAGTAAGAATACACCTAAATATAATCGTGATTAGGCGCGAATGGAGTGGCACCGCGGCTGCGGGCATGTGCTCCAATGTTTATAAACAACAGGCTTTACCCGATTCAGACTTTCGGAGCTTGATAACAGTTTTAAGACTTTTGTATATATCCATATATAAATAATCGATTTGGATGTCATAATTATAAATGTACCTAGCTATATCCTCAGAATGTCCAAAAGAAGCGTCATAATCCTATAGAAGACCGATAACCTACCGGAGTTATTATATATAATACCTCAAAGTAAGCGATTATATTATAGGAATAGTCATCACAATTTTTTACAAATTCAACTAGATCAAAATAATATCGAAATGATGGATCAAATATTGATCTTGATAATTATGTAAAGCCTGTTGTTTATACACATTGGAGCACATGGCCGCAGCCGCGATGCCACTCCATTCGCGCCTAATCACGATTATATTTCGGTGTATTCTTACTTAAATGTATATCATTCGGTTTGATTAGGTTACACAATACAATATTACTAAGTAACAGTACACGCATATATATAAATATCATAACATTTGTCAGAGTTTAGCAAAACACCACGGCTGCGTGGGGAGTGCTGAGGGTAGTGAGGGAGAAGTGGCTGAGCTGAGCATGTGCTTGTGACCTTGACCTTGTCGTCTTCCCAAGAGTCAAGTTCAGAAAATCAGTGTTCGTCACGGTAATTAATCCGTCACTCCTCCTCAGAATTATTGAAATTTCTATGTATGCTACCGTATTATTTCTTGCTCTACTATTAAACAAATAAATATGTTGTATAATTTCACCAAACATGTAATGTCACAACATATCTTAAATTGTATATATTCAAATTTATTGCCGATATGCTCTGTTGTCGATTATTCCAGTCCCTGATATACCTCATGATAGTTGGTATATTACGCTATTTCGCTTTTATTTTGTCTTTATTTGCTTTGTAGTAATTATTCTGCAATGCATATTTACTTTCATTGTTAAAAATAGTCAGGAAAGGTTGTCCATATAATGTATATATTTAAAAGTCTGGATCGCCCCTTGTTCATTTTGTGCCACCCCACTATAATGAGTGGGTTATCAGATTTTGGGGTAACAGAAAACGCAGCTTAGGATGGTAAAGGAAAATGCGGCTCTAGCCGATTGCTATTCTCTCTCTCTCTCTCTCTCTCTCTCTCTCTCTCTCTCTCTCTATATATATATATATATATATATATATATATATATATATATATATATATATATATATATATATATATATATATATAATTTATACTGTATATATATTTCTTTTAGGAATAAACCTTTACAACAGCACCTCGTATCTACATTCTACTTTTCCTATTATATAATTACAGTACAGTATATATATATATAGATGAAGTATTGAGGGATAAGCCTTTGCAACGGCACCTCTTATTTACATTCTACTTTTCATATATATATATATATATATATATATATATATATAAATATATATATATATATATATATATATTTGTTCTCATGGTCCTTAACATCTCAGCTGACTTTTGTTTACGTAATGTGAGTTGCTTATGGCTGTTTGTATCACAACTACTCGATACATACAAATTTATTAGACTCGAGTTGCAATTCAGGCCAGTCGGATACTTTGCATATTTATTAGTGCACTAATAATAATTAAAGGAAAGGCAATACATATATGTTTGGTATATAAAATTTAGTTTTGACCAAAATAAGATCATTTAAGAGGTGTTTTTTTCCGGTCCCGTCTCAAGACCACCGTCGCAAGATCTACCCGAAAAACTGTTTTTTCCGGTCCCGTCGCAAGCCCTTCTTCTTCTTCTTCTTTAGAACCCGCCCGCAGACCGTGCAGATCCACAGGGCTGACCTTTAAATCGGTACTTGGCTCAGAAACGTTAGTAGGAGGGAAAGTTTAGAGTAGAAGGATAGTATACGGGACATTTTTTTTTTTTTATAAACCCCCCCCCTCCCCCTCACCACCGCCGCCCCCCCCCCCCCTACCCATTTCTCTTCCTCCACATTTTCTCCAGCATCTTCACCATCTCCATGTCTTGTGTTTCCATCTCCTGTGTTAACCCCAACAGCGCCCCTACCCCTCTATCGTCTCATTGCTTTATCTCCTCCCACCCCCTCTCCCCAACTCTATTCCTCATGTATCCCTCCAACTCGTCTCTCTCCTCATTATATCTTGTACATTCCGTTACTATGTGCTCTACGTCCTCCACTCCAGCCTACTCTGTTCCGCAAGGATGGCACTCATCTAAACCCTGTGGGTTCAGCACGCATGGGTCGTCTCCTACACGAAGCAGTCCGCAGCCATGGATCAAAAAACCCCATCCGAGAAGAAGCAGCAGTGACATAAATCATCCAACGCCAAGAAAAACACAGAGGCAACCGAGGACCACCAGCGATAAGGACCGGAGACAGCGAGGACCGAGGACAGCCATGAACATAAATGTAGATCCGACAAGAACCAAAAATATTATTAAAGCGCGTTCCGTGAGTTCTAAAATAACAAATTTAAAGGTTTTCTATGCAAACGCTCGTAGCATACGCAATCAATTTTCAGATTTAGAGGAGCTAGTGTTTACAGAAAATTATGATGTGATTGGCATAACAGAATCTTGGCTCAATACAGAAGATAGAGACGTTTTAGCAGAGTATTCACTTCCCGGTTATGTAATGTTTGAGAAAAGCCGAATAAATCGAAATGGAGGTGGCGTTTTACTTTATATCAAAGAAAGTCTTAACCCTACCCTCTTGTCAAAACCTCAAATTGTGAACGTCGACGCATCTTTTGTGCTAATAAAGAATAATAAAGGTACCAAAATAATACTTGCATTAATATACAGACCTCCAGCTCAATCAGTGCAAACTGACCGAGAAATTTACGAACAAATTGCAGATGTAAGTAACTCACAAGATACCGTAATTTTTGTTGACTTAAATTTACCTGTGACCAAGTGGGGCAATACTCTTACTTCACACTCCGGACATGACTTGTATACGAACTTGCAAGAGAGTTCGCTTTATCAATTTGTTGGAACGCCGACCCGTGGTAATAACGTTCTTGACATTGTACTTGCAACAAAAGAAGAATTAATAGAGAATTTGAATGTTGGTGATGAATTCAGTAACAGCGACCATCATACGATAACTTTCACTTTAAAGTTTACTACTAACGAACCAAATAGTAGCATCGAAAAAGTCCCTAATTTCAAGAAAGCAAACTTCCATAAACTTAGAGCTATGTTTAAAGAAACTGACTGGAGCTTTTTAATTCACAATAACGACATAAATACATCTTGGAAGTTATTCGAAGCCACTTACCTAAAAGCAGTGCAAGACTGCATACCATCGAAAACTCGGCGTCCAGGCCATAATAATAAGCCCAAATGGTGGAATAAAGATATTTCAAACTGCCTGCTTGCTAAAAAATTTGCTAATGATAGATTAAAATCCTCACAAAATGACGAAGAACGGCTGAAATTTGTAGAGCTACGACGCAAAGCCAAAAAGTTAATTAAGCAAAGTAAAAAGACCTTAGAGTTACATATTGCGAATCAAAGTAAAACAAACCCGAAAGAATTCTATAGTTATATCAGAAAGAAAAAAGTAGTTACTTCAACTGTTGGACCGTTAGTCGATGAAAATGGAGAACACACCAAAGACGAAGAACAAATGAGTAATGCCCTCAATACCTTCTTTGCATCAGTTTTTACAACAGAAGACCTCAGTGATATCCCTACGCCATCGCCGATTCAGATTGATAATTCAGATGTTTTAAGCAATATCACAGTTACAGAGAGAGAAGTATTGAATTGTTTAGATAAACTCAAGGTAAATAAAACGCCTGGACCTGATACAATCTCGCCTAGAGTTCTAAAGGAAGCTAAGGATGAGCTCTCTAAACCACTGACATTACTATTCAATAAATCCTTGCAGTCTGGAACTATGCCCGATCAGTGGAAGCTAGCCAACGTAACACCGATATTCAAAAAAGGCAGCAAATCCCTATCCAGTAACTATCGTCCAATTAGCTTAACCTCAGTTGTATGTAAAATGCTAGAAACGGTCATACGAGACAGACTCGTAAATCACTTAGAGGAAAATAACATACTTAAAGATACTCAACACGGCTTTCGTAAAAAACGTTCCTGTTTAACAAACCTCTTAGACTTCTTCCACGATATCCTCAACCTCTACGATGAGAGTAAAGCTGTAGATATTATATACCTTGATTTTCAAAAGGCCTTTGACAAAGTTCCCCACAAACGTTTACTGCTAAAACTAAAAGTGCATGGAATACAAGACGGTGTGTTGAAATGGATAGAAAATTGGCTCAGCGACAGAAAGCAAAGAGTAGTCATAAACGGTAAGGCATCAAAATGGACCAATGTAAGTAGCGGGGTACCCCAGGGATCGGTGGACCAATTCTCTTTCTAATTTACATCAACGACATAGATGAGGGTCTCACCTGTACAATCTCAAAATTTGCTGACGATACAAAAATTGCAAATAGCGTACTCTCAAAAGAACAAGTTGACGATATGCAACACAATCTAGATAAATTGTCACGTTGGGCCCAAATTTGGCAAATGGGTTTCAATGCGGATAAATGTAAAGTACTACATATCGGATACCTAAATGAGAAAGCAAACTATTCGATGAATGGCACTCAGCTTAAGAATGTAAACAGAGAAACCGATCTGGGAGTAACAATATCGAGTAACCTAAAACCGAGTCAACAATGTTCAGAAGTTGTTAAGAAGTCAAACAAAATAATTGGCTTTATAGGCAGGTCATTTGAGCATAAATCCAAAGAAGTTATCCTAACCTTTTACAATTCCTTAGTCCGCCCTCTTCTGGAATACTGCGTTCAATCCTGGTGCCCTTATTACCAAAAAGATATAAACAAGCTAGAACGAGTTCAACGTAGAGTTACCAAAATGATACCTAGCCTAAAGAACAAACCATACGAAGAGCGTCTTAGAGAATTAAATCTATTTCCTTTAACCCAGCGCAGATTAAGAGGTGACTTAATTCAAGTGTTCAAAATCATCAAAGGCATCGAAAATATGAACTGTAGTAAGTACTTCACTATCGACCAATCTAATTTCACGCGGGGAAACGGTTGCAAAATTATTGGTAAATCTTTTAACTCGCACGAATCTAAGAATTTCTTCTTCAATCGAGTTGTCAACTTGTGGAATGGGCTTCCCCGAAACATTATAGACTGCATCACCGTTGATTCATTTAAACTCCGCCTAGACAAATATCTCGCATCAAACCTGCGACTGACTGCGTTTGTAAATGAATAACTTTATTTTATCCCTCCCTCAGTTACTAACCCATCTGTCCCCTACTAACTTCCTAATCCTGCCACGGACATTAGTTCCAGGGCAGTAATTCCCTTTCCAATGTTCCCTTACCCACTCTAAACCACTGTTTGGACACTTGATCCTCAGTGTTTTGGAGGACAAGCAACCTAGAAGGGTCACTGGATCTGTTGTTGCTTGATTTCCTTTGTACTCCTTTGTACTATTGGATCTCCCCCATTTCACATTGGTTGCAGTGCAGTCCCATTCCATTCCATCTCCTTGTTCTCTCATTCGTCTCTAGCGATCCTGTCCTTGCTTTAAACAGTAGTTTCGATCCCCATCCTCCATCATAGAATAGCTCTCTAGCTGGTTTTTCCTTCTCTCTGTAATATGACAGCGTGGCTTTATTTTCTACCCCCTCCCTCCACTTTCTTCTCCCCTCCTCCTTTATCCCTTTCTCTATCTCTCTGACACATTCCCTCCCATTTTCCAGTATGACCCACTCCTCTCTCCCATTTCATTTTCTAAATTCCCCTCCCACACGGTCCTGTTTTATATTTATCCCCCCCAATCTTCTTTTGCATTCTCTGTTCCATTTACTTTCCTCGCTCGCCCAGCTGTATACCTTCTTTGGCCACCTATCTTCCTCCATCCCCTCTAGCCTCACTTTGTACTTCCCTTTCGCTTTCCCTATCCTTTCTTCAAACGTAC
>JBAKBP010037516.1:0-17225 GCA_037953745.1 Lithodes maja | reverse complement strand
TAGGCTGTGCAGGAGCCGCAGAGCGAGATCGGGTTACCACACAGGCCATCTCATCCTGTTGGCACCTCCCAACCAATTCCCGATTCTCACCATCCACGTCGGCCGCCCTCTCGGCAACGACTAAGGGTGGAGTCCCGGAAGTGGGCACCGCAAAGTCGTTGCCGAGAAGAAGGTCGACACCCTCAACTGGCAAACACTCAACGATCCCTACATCCAGCTCCCTGCACACCTCTCCCACTCTCAACTCCAACCTCACAAGTGGGTATGACCTCGTAGCATTTATATCCTGCACCACAACAACTCTGGCCGCATTTATCGGTTTCCCTGTGAAGTTCCTCAACAAAGTTTGCGAAGCCCCCGTATCCCTCAGCAAGTCAACCCTCCGTAGTTCACTCCCCCAGCTCACAAACCTGTGTCCCCGATGGCTACAGAAAGTGTCCCGGACAGGTGTCGAGCCTTCCGTACGCTTCTTTACCGCGTGTGCCTCAGCTGCTGACAGTTGCTGCAGCCTTCAGAGACACACCGATACTGTGAACCAATGACACCGGCTTAGCGGGAGTGTTACTAGGGCACTCACATGAATAATGGCCTAGCTTCTGACATTTGTAACATTTCACATCCCCAATCAGCTTCTTCCCTTGTGCGGGCGAAGAAGGGGCCTGACCTTTAGTAAACGGGAGAGGCTTGTGTTTGTAGGTGTTATTAGGTGCAATGCTTTTAGTGTGGTTATGTGTGTCATAGGATTTGTTATTATCGAAAACTCTGGTGGGTGGGGTATAGCGCCCCTTCTGCCCTGACTCAGCCCTCTGAGCGGCACCGCAACCACGAATCAATGATAATCTGAGGTCTGCCATCTTGGCAGCCTCCTCTACTGTCTTGGGACATTTTTCCTTAATGTTCAGCGTTAGATCGGTTCCAGTACATTTGTAAAACTGTTCCAGATAGAAAAGTTGCTTAATTTCCTCAGCCGACTCTGCGTGCTCGGACCGAAACCAGTTATTACCTGCATCTGTTAAGTCCCGTGCGTGCTCCATAAAACTGACGTCGCTCTTCTTATTCACGCCACGGAACTTCAATCTATAAGTTTCGGGTTGCAGTTCGTAGGCCCTGAGCACAGCCTCCTTCACCAGTCCATACACGACACTCTCGTCCAGTGACAGTGCATCGTAGGCTTTCAACCCCTTACCCACTAGACGTGATGAAACTAATGCTGCCCATTTAACCTCCGGCCAGTCATACTCACGACACTTCTTTTCGAAACGAGCAAAAAACTCAGTCACTGCTGTCTCATCAAATGCGGGTACTAACTTAATTAAATGCGAAAGTGAGTCTGTAACCCAGTGCCCACCACCGAGATGACGCCCCGTGGTCTCTACTCTAGACTTCTCGACATCCATTTCAGCCTGGTACCTGGTTGCATCCTGATTGGCTTGGATTCTAGCAACCTCTATGCGTTCTATACTAGCCTGTTGTATCTGAGTCTCCTGCAGCTTAATCCGTTCTATACTAGCCTGTTGTATCTGAGTCTCCTGCAGCTTAATCCGTTCTATACTAGCCTGTTGACTCTCTCGCAACTTAAGCTTAGCTAGTTCTAGCTGAAATAACATCTCAGGAGACAGGCCTGGGGGGGAGAGCACAAAATGGGGGATCCACACCGAGACGTGTTTACGGGTAAGCCAGCTTGCCATTGAGAACCCTCCTGCTGCATCGTGCTAAGACTCGCTGGCTGAGGGCCCAGCTCAGGGGTAGAGTGGAATGGAGGCTTGGAGGGAACCCCCAAGACCCCACTCCACCCACCGCCCCATCGCCATCACCCAACAAACATGCCACCAAATTCTTCTTGGGCCAACTGTCAGGACAGTCCCGCCCCAAAACCGTGACTAAACAGCGAAGACCGTAACAATCAATAGCCTGCAGGCGCTGTTCGGTCAAAGGTGTCTGCAAAAATGCCAGGGCATCCCTCTCTCCACTTAACACTCCCCTCCCTAAATATCTGCTGTACTTGCTGGTCACTAGGCTGTACCGTGTTATCCTCCCCCGTAAATGATGAGTCATTAGACATAGTGCTGGTTATACAATTGCTGTTCATAAAAAAAAAAAGTGCTTATTACTAATTGCAGTCTCGACTCACAAAATGTTAAAGATGCTTGAATGACTCTACTCTAGACACCTAACGAAACAATCTGCAAGTCCACCAATACAATAATGACACAATAAAAATTCCTCCAATATGCAAGAAAATTCTAGTCAGCTCTACTAGGTAGCATAGAATAGTTCTCCAAAAAACATGTGACAGGATACTACTGAATCTTGTGCAAGGTCGCCATTTTGTTACGGCTGGATCGGCAATACATATTCGGGATTCTTGATCGTAGGACAGAAATGGCTTAAGTGACAACGACACGCTCGATTCCAGTCCCAAATACTATATGCTCCAGACAACAAAAGCACCAACGCCCTACAGAGTTATCGTCTACGGTAACGAGGTACCTTAACTCGGCGAAAGTGTACAGCAGGGGTAGGCTATGAGGCTAAACTCCCTCAGACATTTATAGGTTACGTTATTACTAAAGAAATGCAATACTCAAGAAACTACGTTAATATTAAGCCTCTAATAATGTAGAATAGAAGCAGGCTAAAGGTATGACAGTGAAATGCTAAATGACAAATGTACACGCCTACTTGAAAGCGCGTGCACTACAATAACTGTCCCCTACTAACATGCACTAGCATGTAGCATACAAGATGTTCATGATCCAGTAGATACCTAATAATACACATGGGAGGAACATAAATAGTAGTCACTTATTATAATAATGAATCTATACTTGGAATAACTAAAAGGTTGCAGGCAACAGTACTGCGCCGGTAGCCTACTACCGCATAGGCTACTTCGCTTCTCTCACTCTGTCTCCCTCCGAGTCCGTATGCGCCCTACGCAACAGAACTCCGGACACAGCAGCAAAACGACAGTGCAGTTAATTGATACATGAAAGTATTAATAGTGTTGTCTTGTGTGTGAGTAATGTGTATTGTAAAGTGTTTTAGACATATACTTAAAGAGAGCTGCAATGCATAGTAAAATAAAGATATATCCCACTCATCATCCCCATGTGTTCTAGCTAGCAGGCCAAGTCACAGGAACAACGAGTCCCAGCACCGAAAGCGAGAACCCAGGAGAAGACTGTAGAGAACACAAGGACAGATAAATTACGTTACTCTACTATACCGGCACTACGAGCGAGCTGTAGTCTCGGGTGCTACACTCGCTCCTGGCTCGGTATGCAAATCAAGGCTAAGTCCTCGTCCCTCTACAGACAACTCCTGGGCATGGTCGGGCTCTTAAACATGGCACCAGTCTAGTCACAAATGGGATGATGAGCGGGGCATATAACTCGTGAACATGTAGAACGTTCACCAACTATCCTCATCAAGAAGATCGCTGTTCACATTAACCCCTTAAATCTAATACATGTAAATATATGCTTGTCCTAAGAGTAATACGAGAGGTGAGTGCTGAAACTCCTTTAGGACCTCAAGGGAAGGTTATGCATTTAAATAGAGAGAAGAATGAAATGAGAGTTATGTCGTCAGAGAGAAAGAGTGCAACCGTGAGAAGTTGGGAGAGAGGGCAAGGGATGTTAGAATCTCAAAGGTTCTAGGCAACCTGGTCATGGAACACGCAGCGAGCCTCCAGGCAATGTGCTGTACGACAACATGGGCCCAGCCCAAGCAGCGTAGGCAGGCAACAATGGACTACCAACCCTATCGCGCCTAGCTATAAGCGCAAGGCTGCCAACCAGTCCATACGTCTGGCAACCCACCCGGCCATGCTACCCTCTTGCTCTGAAGCCCAACTCACTCTCTCTCTCTGAACTCCCATTGTCTTATCTATCAACTTCTCTATTGATACTACATATTAAATGGAAGGTCTCGACATGGCTTAAAACAAAACCCACCACTGGTTAGCACATGACGAGACCTTTGCAGAGATACAAAGAACATAGTTATAAGTTGTCACACTCAATATACATAGCGGCTGACGGTAGCCAGATCACGGGCGGTACAGTCGAGTACCAAGGAGTACAATCAAGTTGCGTTGCCAAGCACTGGGTGCGTCACAGTTGACAAAGAAATAGGGCGAAAGGTCTTAATATTGACAAACTAATGGGGCAAACATCTTAAAATCTGAAAATGAATGGGGCTAAACATGAGGACGGAGGGGGCCAGAAAAACGACCCATCTCCCCTTAAGTCATGTTTGAGCTGTCATTACGTTTGGCTCGCTCTGTGCTGTATTAATGTCTGTCATGTGTTGCATAGGGTAGGCAAGTATAGGAGCATGTTTGTATATCTCACTCAAATAGAAGAAATCATGTGTAAATATTGCTGATACCAATTATTGATCAAAACATAATTGGTGTTGAGACATCACTTATTAGGCCGACTGTATATACTCAGGCCGACTCGAGACAGAGCCCGAACAGAAACTAAAGATGATGGTGTGGGGGGGGCGTGGGTTTGGGTCTATGGGCCGGTTTGTCCACTGCCCCAACTATCATCACCATCATCATCACCATCATCACCATCATCACCACCACCAACACTGCTGGTCCCTGTAACAGAAGAATGATCATCACTTGCTGAAGAAAAGATAAAATTCCTAAAACCAAATAAAGTACGGTAGTGCAAATAAGTTATGTCTCAGCTGTCATTGCATTTGGCTCGCGCTGTGCTGTATTAACCCTCGGTACCCGGTTGGGGGCTGAGGAGGCCAAATCGAACTAGCGCTGTGGAACTCAGATGGCCTATTGAGCGCCATTGCTTGAATTTGTGCTTTCGAAACGCGCGCGTATATTTTCTTTGTTTACATGCGGTACGCAGCGCCACCACGCTCGTACTACAGCCCAGCATCAGTCTCTTGCCTGACGCCATTATGGATACTACCAAAAAAATTGATTCCACCGTTTCTGATTCGGTGCCTCCTACGACGCCCGCCCCAGCTCGTTGTATTACACGACGGCCCCTCGCCAAGGATGTTCTATCTCCGGGAGGAATAGATAGAACCTTGCGTGGGCTAGATTTTGCTGGTAATGACAGTGATAGTGATGTTGTTGTTGTTGTTTTTCCCCAAGCTGCCTGGCCGAACAGCCCCAAGGCCCTGAGCAAGGCCAAGGCCACAACCGAGCGCCCCCACAGAACCCTCCCCGCCGACCACAATAAAGCCTGGGTGACCGAAGCCACTCCATGGCGGGGAGCTGAGGAGGGCGCGGAAACGCCCTGGAAACCAAAGCCCCACCCAGGGCCCTGTGCCCCTCAGCAATTATGAAGAGAAAGTTGAGGGGCAAAGGAAAGATGTGACGCTTTGGCTTCCAATCTTGGTAGATTAGGAGGTCAATCCACGCAAGAGACGCCGTCACTTGAGATCTAGAAAATATATAAGTAAAAGGAACAGTCAGAGTAAGCTATGGGTATGGCAGAGATCGCTCAGTTCTCACTCTGATAGACCAGCCCATCACCACATGACTAGAACCCAATCCTCTCAGCATCAGCTAGGAAAGGCCCTAGAAAGCCGCCTTTGGCGGGGGGATAGCTCCCCTATTTCAACCCTTTTCGGGGTTGGGCACCCGCCCTGTGATAGTGATGTTGACGAGATGAGCAGTGGCCATTCGTATCGCAACCCATCGAGTGCATATTATTCTAGTGACGAAGAACCTGAGTTCAAGGGATTTGCCAGTGAACATGAGAGCGATGCAGATCCTGAAGGTGGGGAAACAGGTGTCGCAGAAGCTGGTGGAGGTGAATAGAGTGAAGTGGGTAAAGTGAGCGAGTGGGAGAGCTCAAGGTCAACCTCTAAGTTTGCCCTGAGTGAAGCCACTCCAAGCCCTTCACCAGCTAAATCGCCCTACCAGATACGCTTTTATAGAAAGCAGATACTGGTAAAGGAGGCCGCGGCAGCCAGGGAGGAGGCCAAAAGGCGTGATGAGGAAGATGATGTCATGAGTGAGGGTGAGCGTGGTGACTCATCGTTTTCTGGGCGGCTATTGTCTCCTTAATATACCCAAGCCACTCAAGCTGCCCCGGGCGACCGACATTGATAATAAACACCTGTGACAACGAATAATCAGTGCCTAATATTACAATAACTTTGCCCAATTAGTAATGAAAATTATGGTATCGAGTGAAATTGAGCAATATCAGTGACAGTGACACCCTAATAGGCCTACACATACTTTTATGTGATTGTCCTCAAACTAACTCTAAAAATCTAAACAAACATCCAATTGTCAACATCAAAAACTAAAATCGCCTATCGGACGCAGAAACTGGTGCGACGAGCGACTAGGTGCGCATTAGCCGGGGCCGGGGCGAGGCATCCGAACGTGGCAAGAATTTTCCGTGGAAAAACCAACTCCTTCGCACACTCGCCATTCTGCAACCACTGGGGCTAGAGACATCTACTCAACGCCATTCTACAGACGAAGGTGAGACGAACATTTTTTTTTTTTTTATTTATAATAATCCAAGTTCTCTCTATTGAGTTTCAGCTGAATTAACATAGCACAATAATCGCCGAATCACCCGGTACCACAGTATACACGGAGCTTAGGGGACCGGGGCTGGAGGGTTAATGACTATCAGATGTTGAATAGGGTGGGCAAGTGTAGGAACATATTTGTATGTCTCACTCGAAACGAATAAATCAAGTGTTAGATATGCTGATACCAATTATGGATGAAAATATACTTTATGCCAGGACATCACGTTCATAGCCGACTGTACACTCGGATGCCATAGTTTCTATCTTACTCATACAAATTCGTGGACACCCTATTTTTTCCTTTATGCCATTATAACTCTCTTAATTGGATTTTGAACAAAACTTAATTTTCAATAAATAGTATATAATTATATAGTTTTATACTTGATGTATATAAAATCATATTAATAAAATCGTTTCCAGAGATATCCTTCCATGATTTGAAATAGGTGCAGTCCACGAATATTTATGAGTGGGCTGGAGACTATGAGTGGTATTCTTAATAAGGGAAATTTTCACTTAAGGATTTTGTTTCGAACCTCCTTCTCCCTCATGTTTAGCCCGATTTGTTTTGAGATTTCAAGACGTTCGCCCCTTCAGCTTGGCGATTTTAAGGCATTTCGCCTCATTTCTGTTAATTTTAATATCTTTCATGCCAGTCAGGTGTCGATTTTTTCCTGCCGAGCGATAGCGAGCCTGTAATTTAGGAGGAACCAGCCTTTGACCAGGACATTTTTCTACCGAAATATGTACACATTTATATCGAAGGGGGTTCTTGTGGGTATTCTTTGAAAGCTTGATGGGGGTCTAGGAAGCAAACTAAAAATCTCCCCTTAAACAACTCTTTCTGTTCGCCGAGCCGTTGATGGACGAAATAACTTGACAAATTACATTATTTTTAGATATGGGAGAGGTAATCCGTGTAATCTCTGTAGACATCATAACACTCATTCCCACAATATTCGTTCGCTGCACAGGGAAAGAAATGTTTAACCTCTTCTGTACATGCAACGTCTTTTTCATTTAATTCTAGCTATATTTAGACGAGTCTGTGCAGTTTAAGAAGAATCTCTTGTAGTGAAAAGGGTTAAGTGGTTTAGTTTTAAGCCTTTTCATTGCTGGAGGCCCTTTTCAACTGAATAAAATCGTCTAATAGTAGCCAGAATAAAATTAAAAAGACGACACCGGTACTGAACGGGTTAATGCAAATACATTCATCGGGATTGATTTTTTGGATGGAACATACTTTTCATATATACTTTTTTATAGTAGCCGTAGCTCGATTGGTAGAGCTCTCGCCTGCTAACCGTGAGGTTGACGGTTCGAGCCTCGGGCCAGCCAGTGAGTTATTGGCAGACGTCAGTGCTGTTGGTGAACGTTGCGGTCTAGCAATCTGTGGCAACTATTCACTAAGTCCCTGATTCATCAGGACACCCACCCTAGCATTGCTATTCAGCAGGGAGTGTATGGTGGTAAAAACTGCATCATGATCGTTATTTAATATATACAAATTACATCCCTAATAGTAGAGGATCCTACCAGAGTATTCCGTGAACAATTTCTCCTGATCAAAGTTTGAAGGTGGTTTTTAGATGATTTGAAGATACTGAACAAAATAAGCCCCCATGTCCCTCGCAAAAGTGTGGGCTAACTCCGCCAGGGGGCAAAATCCAAGATGGCCACCCCAAAAACTAAATATGCCATATTTTCGCTCGTGTAACAGCCATTAATGTGTTCTTGGTGTCTAAAAGTAATTGTGTTAGGTCAAGGAATGCAATTAAGACATTATTTAGGGGATTTGTAAACAAAATATAATTGTAATTGAATATTTGTTTAATACATGGAAAACAAATGCGAACATTCATATTTTTATGAACTGTACCATGGATATTGACCACTAATCACATGAAACTTTTCTTTTAGTGGATATTAACTCAAGTCGATGTTGCTGAAGCAAGATGTAGCCCAGTTTATCATAAAATGTGTTACTTGAACTTCAACAAACACGATATGGTTGATAAATAATTGCAATATATGCCATCAATACGTGTATAATGGCGATAAATGTCTTCTACATAGGGTAGAGGTTTTTCAGACCAATGACCTAAATTCTAATAAACAATTTAATTTGTGAAACCTAGATTGCAAAAACGTGATTGGTTCAAGATTACCCACATTACATATTTCAAATATATTGGGTAAATTCCCAAAAAGACTATTGTATTATGAAACTAAACAGTATTGATATTTTGAATAGGCATTTTATACATCGGTGTCATCTCTATCTGGAGGAAGTCACATTGTTGATTTTCTCTTCAGCTGGTTCCATTTCCGTGCCCTTGCTAATTGCTTCGCCCATGGATTTTCTCGCCTTGTCATTATATATGTATTATAAGGTGAATATCGCCATGTCATCAAGAACAGACTTTGCGACTGGCAATGACTTTCCAAGTGAACACAGCAGAGCCTGCTGTGCATCATCTGAGAATGGTACTGAGATTCCTTTGGGAAAAAAATTGATGTTTTACCGTGGCCAAGAAAAGCAGATTCCTTTGGAAAAAAAATGATGTTTTACCATGGCCAAACAAAGCAGTTGTGGTGTCTGATCCACTATGAATTATGTAATTGAACTATAATCTCCGATACTTCTTTGGAGCATAGGTTTTTACAGTTTATGATGATCTTCTCGCTCTTGACTCCTAGATGGAGTATCTATTGAATGAACAACATAGGCATACAAAACGTTGTACACATTGCTTGTTGGCAGGATTACACAACAAATCTAGGAAAGCTCTAGCTTAGGGACATTTATCTGAAGCCCGGATAAAGACATTATTACAGCCTTCAACATTACTAGACCAAAGATTCCATACACTGTCTTAGATGGTAAAGGGTAAGTCTCAGCGGTCATTCACCAACACAATTGTGGAAGCATTTTTGTGTCTTAACATTATTATGAAGAACATCTTCTAGGCATTATCTCTAGGTGTTAAGTTAGTACTATCAGATTTTTCACGATCCTCAGTTGAAGGGATTGACAGACACCAGATCAATCCCATGTCAATTATTGCAATGTACTCCTCCGAATCCAAGGTCTAAAAATTTAGTTTATCCACCAATTTAGGCTTTTGGGTCTGTTTCATTGTCCCGTTAACGTTGTATATAGGCAAACATCCATGTTACTTGATATTCCACCACGTCAATGAGGTTAAACTTGTCATCATGTGCTTCTGCTAGTGTAATGATGGATGCCATTACCCTGTTTTCCATGTCCTCTAATTAGGAAACCTTGTCAGTATTGTCACCTATAACAGGTGGTGGATTACTGAAGTTCTGCCTTGAGTTTCTGTGCACTGTAGCGTAAAATGGTACATTGTCACTCAATATCCGGTCTTTGCAGAATATCCTGAACAAATCAATACCATTGGGATGAGCAGACTCGTTTTCATCAACCAGCGCAGTAGATGCAAGAACACCAGATTGAAGAGATTTCAGATTAGGATTGTCTGTGTTGAATGGGAGACAAGAAAATTCAGTGATGCAGGTATCAATATTCTGTACTGCCCGCTCATCCAGCTATAAACGTGTTTTTTGTTTTCACTGTGTTGCTGTTTTGATGAGATACTCCGTGCCATGGTATGGAGAGATGATCTGACTTAGTTGACAGAGTTAACATTCCTTGAATCAGGGAGCAACATCTCATTTTTGAGGATTTTAAGCCAACCAGATAAAATCATTGAGCCTTTGTTCGTGGTCATCTCTATCCACAGATCAAGAGGTAAGCAAGAGTAGGGTATACCAGTGATTGACTGGGAACACAAACCATCCTTCATGTAGGCTGTTCTCTCCTCAGGAAGATTGCTCAGCTCCAACCAATATTCCACCATCCATCTTCCATACTTGCTGTTGTCGTATAAAGCTACCTTAAAATCCTTCCAATTCTGATAAATTACTTATACTCCTGATATGTTGAAGTAGTACATCATCTCCATGGTCCTTCTGAAAACGACTCATAACAAAGTCAAGCAAACACTCGTTCCACAAGCATAAAAATCACAGTTCCATGATAATTGATTCTCAATCAAGAAATTTGTATTCCAACATTGTACATTGTATACCTTTTTGGAAACCCCTATAGGACATTTATTTGCTGTATACACATACTGATAGAATAAATTGGAATTATGTATCAACCATATCGTGTTTGTTGGAGTTCTAGTAACACATTTTGAAATGAACTGGGCTACATCTCTCATCAGCAACATCAATTTGAGTTAATATCCACTGAAAAGAAAAACAAATCATGTGATTAGTGGTCAATAAGCATGATACGGTTCATAAATATTATGAACATTGGCATGTGTTGTCTTCTTTAGAAATATATTCACTTATAATGAATGTTTGTCTACAAATCCCCTAAATGATGTCTTATTTACATTCCTTGACCTAAAAAACTTACTTTTCGACACCAAGAACACATTAATGGCTATTAAATGAGCGAAAATATGGCATATTTAGTTTTTGGGGCGGCCATCTTGGATTTTGCCCCCTGTTGGAGTTAGCCCGCACTTTTGCGAGGGACATGGGGGCTTATTTTGTTCAGTATCTTCAAATCATCTAAAAAACACCTTCAAACTTTGATCAGGAGAAATTGGTCACGGAATACTCTGGTAGGATACTCTACTATAATATATATTTTAACATCGTTCTTAACACCAATAACACCCCAAATTAAATTGATGTCAGCATGTGATTCTCCCAGGATTCGAACTCAGGAATAAATTTAGTTTCGCATAATTAAAAATAGGTGAGGTCTACGATTTTTAAAAGTAACTGTTCGATATAAAGTATACCCTTATAATGTGAATGGAGGTGTACTTGGGTAAACGAGCGCATTTAAACTCTTCAGCACTATGACGTAATTTTCATCATATTCTGGTTACCATTACATGATTTTCCTTTGTTTATAATTTACCTCTATGACTCAAATGGGTAAATACTCTCTCAATAAACCCTCTTAGTAACATGGTTCCTTCTTTAGCTGCATAAAATCAAGTAAATTAAGCTAGAATCAAAGGTAAAAAGGCGTCATGGTGCTGAAGGGGTTAACATGCCTGTTTATTTAATACACAAGTCACAATTACTAATCATAAGTCTAAGACCAAACGCCACGGAGAAAGTATACTTGTTCCCTTAACATATCGACCCACAGTATGTATGTATATAATTATGTACTCAGGTACATACCCCATAGATGTGGATGGCCGACTCGAAACAGAGCCCTAACAGAAACAACAAAGCAAAACTCAAAATATGAATTCATATACATCTAGGTTGTCCAGGAGAAGACCCGGAGACCAAAGCCCATTTGGGGTCCCCAGCAAAATTCCCAGATCCCAGATCTCTCTGAGAGGTTCCAGTCTCTGCAGGCAGACACGCAGCGGAGCGCACCAAAATGCCCGCCCACATCACTTCCATTTTTTACCCTTGATATATACAGTACACTGGCTCCCCAGTTTGGGCGCCTGACGGACTATTATCTAGTCCAACTGACGCCCGACTCCCTCTCTCTACGACCGCGCTATCACTCATCTATTCACCTACTTCTACGTCTTTTCTATCATAAATGACCTAGAGCAGTTAGTTCAGCAACCCACCCATATCCCGGATCGCATCGGAGATCGGCCCAACATTCTTGACTTGTTTCTAACTTCTAACCCTTCTTCTTATACTGTTGATCTATTCTCTCCTTTGGGCTCCTCCGACCATAAACTTATCTCTGTCATCTGTCCTATCTCTCCAGTACGGGTGGCGATCCTCCTAGCCGGCGGCGCTTGTGAAACTTTGGCACTTCAGCTCTGCCGACTGGGAGGCAGTACTTCTTTGATTTCCCATGGAATGATTTCTGCTTCCGTGGCCGGGGACCCTCGGAAAGTGCTGAACGCATTACCGAGGTAATCCTATCGGGCATGGAAGCATACATTCCATTCTCTTTCTCTCAGACTAATGCTAAAAAATCTTGGTTTACTCACGCCTGTTCTACTGCTGTCCGCAATAAGGAGGAAGCATTCAAACGGTACCGACGCCTTTAAACTCAGACTCTCATTCTTCCTATGTTTCTACCCGGAATCAAGCCAAATCTGTTCTTCGACTTGCCAAACACTCTTTCATCAATAAAATATGCACTGAACTATCCAACTCTAGCTCTTCCCAAGCTTTCTGGCATCTAGCCAAAAACCTCTCCAACAATTTCTCTTCCTCGTCTTTCCCTCCCCTTTTCCACTCTGATGGCACAACCATCACTTCTTCCTCTGACAAAGCTATACTCTTCACTCAAACTTTTGCTAGAAACTCCACCTTGGATGATTCCGGTGCTATTCCTCCGTCTCCACCCTCCTCTCTCTTACTTATGCCTAATATCCTAATCTCTTCTAAAGATGTACTTTCTACCCTCTCTGGGCTTGATACTAATAAGGCGTACGGTCCGGACGGTGTTCCTCCTGTTGTTCTCAAAAACTGTGCTTCCGTGCTGACTCCCTGCCTAGGCAAACTCTTTCGTCTCTGTCTATCCTCTAACGTCTTCCCTTCATGCTGATAATTTGCTCACATTCAACCTGTCCCAAAGAAGGGTGACCGCTCTCAACCCTCCAACTATCGTCCAATTGCTCTCTTCTCTTGTCTTTCTAAAGTTTTTGAAACTATTCTTGCTTCCAAATTTCTTAAGCATTTCTCTTCTCATAATCTGCTCTCAGATCGCCAGTATGGCTTCCTTAAGGGTCGCTCTACTGGTGATCTTCTTTCATCTCTTACTAACTCTTGGTCATCCTCCTTTCGGGAATTCGGTGAGACTTTTTCTATTGCACTAGACATATCGAAAGCCTTCGATAGAGTCTGGCACAAATCTTTAATTTATAAACTACCCTCCTTCGGTTTCTATCCCTCCATCTGTGCCTTTGTCTCTAATTTCCTTTCCGGCCGTTCCATAGCCACGGTAGTGGATGGCCATTGTTCACTTCCTCACCCTATAAACTCTGGTGTTCCTCAGGGCTCTTCTCCTATCTCCTATTCTCTTTCTAATTTGTATAAATGTTCTCCTCAACTGTACCTCAATTCCCATCCATTTCATACGCAGACGACTCAACCTTACACTACTCCATTAGTTTTTCATAACGCCCAAGCCAGCAATCCCTCAACGACAAATGTAATGAAGCCATAGAACTCTTAAATTCTGATCTAAATACTATCTCCAATTGGGGCAGAGAAAACCTTGTTACCTTTAATGCTTCCAAAACCCAATTTCTCCATCTATCTACCCGTAAGGAACTCCCAGCGGACTATCCCTTATTCTTCAACAATACAAAAATCAATCCTTCATCTTCTCTCAATATTCTTGGTGTCTCTTTTTCTTCTGCTCTCAGTTGGAAGGACCATATTACCAGTCTTGCTAAGGCAGCCTCCCAGAAGCTGGGTGTGCTCAACTGCCTTAGGGGGTTCTTTTCCCCTGCACAAAGCTGCTCTGTACAAGGGGATAGTGCGTCCCTGTATAGAGTATTGTTCACATTTGTGGGGAGGTTCCTCTCACACCACTCTCCTAGACAAATTTGAAAGGAAGGCCTTTCGTATCATTAACTCCCGTCCACTCACCAACTCTATGCAATCTCTCTCTCTCCGCCGCAATGTTGCATCTCTCTCACTATTCTATCGCTACTATAATAATCAGTGTTCCTCAGAGCTTACCCAGTGTATACCACCTCCTTTACGTAGGGCACGTGGTACCCGTCTTGCAACTCAATGCCACCCCTACTCTGTGCAACTCTCCAACCCAAGAGTGAAACGTTACTCTCAAACTTTCTTCTACTCAACAGCTGAGCTCTGGAACTCTCTCCCAGAATCAGTCTTCCCCTCTTCCTATGACTTAAATTGCTTCAAACTCTGTGTGTCCAGGCATTTTGGCTCGAACGTCCCTTGATTTTGGCCCTGTCATTCTTTCAACTATGGGGGAGGCACTCGCTATAGGCAGTTCTGCCTTTTGCCTCCCTCAATCACATAGACATTTTTTTTTATATAAAATCAATCTCCATTCATTACCCCCTGGGGGTAAAGGGGCCTCCATCTTATAGTGGAGGAAAAAAAGAATATGCCCCACACGTCCTACTGCGTGTGTGTCGTACAAGGCGACTAATAGGGGGAATGGGGGTAGATTGTAGGCACCAATCGAACAGGGCTATACCCAGGAGAGGCTGTGGGCATTTGATAAGGAATTGCTGGAACTCCTGTTTCATTTTCTTGAGCTCTCTTACTGATTATCTTTGTGCCTCACTTACACTGAAAGTAGTCCAGCATGCTCTCAGAAACCCCTCCTCCTCCTATCTACTTCACTACACTTAACATGTACACCACACTTCCTCCTTCGTAATTATTAAAAATTATGATGAACACAGGCCCAGCCTCGGAGTCCCCGGGGGGGGGGGGGGGGGCATAAATGCCCCCGCACATGCCCGACCTTCCCCTGACGACCCCTCTAAAGACTCTGGACCACGGCCTGTCACTCTTACTATCAACTTCTGCAATATTCGCAGCCTTTCCTCTAGTTTTCACTCCACCAAAACCAAACTCAGGTGTCTGAAGCAACTGCCAGCAGCCCCTTTTCTGTATCCTCCTACTTTCTCTATCCTAGTTTCAAAGCCAAAGGCGGATGTTGTCCATACGTGCAGAACAAACTCACTTGCTCTCATGTTCCCGATTTCGACTCCTCTAAATTCTCAACTTTATGGCTCAAACTATCCTGTCATTCTCATACTAAATATTTCTGTGCTGTCTATCTTTCTCCTAATTCTACCAACTTTCCCAAATTCTTCGATTATCTAAAGTGGAACACATTCTATCTATCTCTCCCTTCTCTGAAATCTCCATCTTAGGATGGCTCTCCTCACACTCTACTGACCCACCTGGTGAACAAGCCTACGTCTTTTCTATCATAAATGACCTAGAGCAGCTGGTCCAGCAACCCACCCGTATCCCGGATCGCTTCGGAGATCGGCTCAACATTCTTGACTTATTTCTGACTTCTAACCCTTCTACTTATACTGTCAATCTTTTCTCTCCTTTGGGCTCCTCCGACCATAAACTTATCTCCGTCACCTGTCCTATCTCTTCAGTACGGCCATCCGATCCTCCCAGCCGGCGGCGCTTCTGGCACTTTGGCACTGCCAACTGGGAGGCTCTCCGGCAGTATTTCTTTGATTTCCCATGGAATGACTTCTGCTTCCGTGGCCGAGGACCCTCTGAGAGTGCTGAACGCATTACCGAGGTAATCCTCTCGCGCATGGAAGCGTACATTCCATTTTCTTTATCTCAGTCTAATGCAAATTTGTTTTGGGATACTCACGCTTGTTATACTCCTGTCCGCAACAAGGAGGAAGCATTCAAACGGTACCGATGCCTTAAAACTCAATCTTTTCTTTTTCTCATTCTTTTTATGTTTCTGCCCGGAATCAAGCCAAATCTGTTCTTCGACTTGCCAAGCACTCTTTCATCAATAATAAATGCACTGAACTATCCAACTCTAGCTCTTCCCAAGCTTTCTGGCATCTAGCACAAAACCTCTCCAACAACTTTTCTTCCTCGGCTTTCCTCCCCTTTTCCACTCTGATGGCACAACCATCAATTGTTCCTCTGACAAAGCTGAACTCTTTGCTCAAACTTTTGCCAGAAACTCTACCTTGGATGATTCCGGTGCTATTCCTCCCTCTCCACCCCCCTCTCTCCTACTTATGCCTAATATCCTAATCTCTTCTAAAGATGTACTTTCTACCCTCTCTGGGCTTAATACTAAGAAGGCGTACGATCCGAACCTCCAGAGGGCTATCTCTTATTCTTCAACAATACAAAAATTAACCCTTCATCTTCCCTCAATGTTCTCATACTCTCTTTTTCTTCTGCTCTCACTTGGAAAGACCATATTACCAGTCTCGCTAAGGCAGCCTACCAGAAGCTGGGTGTGCTCAACCACCTCAAGGGGTTCTTTACCCCTGTGCAGCTTCTTGCTCTGTACAGGGGCACATTGCGTCCTTGTATTCAGTATTGTTCACATGTGTGGGGAGGATCCTCTCACACCGCACTCATAAAGTAGAAAGGAAAGCCTTTCGTATCATTAACTCCCGCCCACTCACCAACTCTCTGCAATCTCTCTCTCTCTTCGCCACAATGTTGCATCTCTCTCGCTATTCTATCGCTACTACAATAATCAGTGTTTCTCGGAGCTTTCCCAGTGTATACTACCTCCTCTATGTACGGTACGTAGTACCCGCCTTGCAACACAATCCCACCCCTACTCTGTGCAACTCTCCAACCCAAGAGTGAAACATTATTCTCAGACTTTCTTCTATTCAACTGCTGAGCTCTGGAACTCTCTCCGAGAATCAGTCGTTCCTTCTTCTTATGACTTAAATTGCTTCAAACTCCGTGTATCCAGGCATTTTAGCTCGAACGTCTGATTTCGGCCCTGTCACACTCTTTGAAATCTGGGGGAGGCACTCGCTGCAGGCAGTTATGCCTTTTGTCTCCTTCATTCACATACAACACAAAAAATCATGCCTATGCATCACCACTTCTCTTGCTTGTTCTTCAGTCCACTCTATATCTTCCAACACTTGTTTCACACCACAGTGCAAAGATAATACTAT
>JBAKBP010037515.1:0-17226 GCA_037953745.1 Lithodes maja | reverse complement strand
CGTGAAGAAGTGAGAGAGATGAGAGAGCGGGAGAAGAGAGCCAAGTCAGTAATTCTGCGGGGCTTCCTTAATAAGAGTCCCCAGCAGGTAAGTCAGTCTGTGAGGGAAATTGTTAACCATTTGACTGGGAGGGAGATATGTGTGCATGGCATTACATGTATTAGTAGGGAAAATGGTCTCTTTTGCGGTACCATTCCTGATTTTGAGGACAGGAAGGCCATTCTCTCCAAAGCCAAAAACCTGAAAGAATCTCCACATCACTCCTCCATTTATATTCACAGAGGTCTCACTTATGTCCAGAGGCAGGCTCTTCACACCAGACGATCAACGCAGGGTGCTACCGGAGGGTCTACCGCCGATATTCATGCCCCCTCTGTGAGGGGGGGGGGGGAAACCAGAGCTGGGGGCGTGCCTGCTGCTGGTGCGGATGCGACACCATCCCGCTCGCGGGGTGGGACAGCTGGCGACGAGGGTTGTCTTAACAGTCCAGGTGTCGAGGCGGGTAACGGTGGGGGGCCCTCGGTTCATGGTGGCCCTCTTAACAATGGGGTTGTTTCAGCGGCAAACACGAGCGCTGTTGTTACAGTTGGAGCCGGGGCTGTTTTGGCTTCAGATGAACCCCTTGCTGATGATTTAAACAAATAATGTTGTCCTCAGGTGCACATAGCACCTTTTTTCACATGTACATAGCACACATTTATACTAATTCTATAACAAACAAAATTAATTATATTTTTAAATTTTTATATGATTATAATGTATCAGTTTTGGGTGTAAGTGAGACATGGTTGCTTCCTTCTGTATCTAGCTCTGTCATTGATATCCTTGGTTTTGATATACTGAGGAAGGATGTTACGGGTACTATTCCTAAACACGGGGTATGTATGTATATTCGTTCAAATATCAAATTTATTGAGATTCCCACTAATGTTCCTAATGTGGTGGTTGCTCATCTTTCGGATTATAATTTGTATATTGTTTCAGTTTATCGCCCTCCATCATATAGCGACCTGGAAAATAATTATCTGCTGGATTTCCTTTTCAGCTTTTGTTTGGGAAAAGAAGTCCTTTTAATGGGGGACTTTAACCTGCCTCAAGTTAAATGGAATGAGGATTTGCCTACTCGGGGACTTACTAGTTTTCAATTGCTCTTTTACAATTGCTTTGCAGCATTAGGATTAACTCAGTGGGTAAAAGAACCCACCTTTTCTCTATCGGGCAATATTTTAGATATAATATTAACTTCTGATGATCAGATGATGATCCTCTACCGAACTGTGGGCATTCTGCTGTTCTATGTTCATATATATTCCAGGATATGCAACGTGAGTCTGAACCCTCTTCTACCAGACTGTGGCACAAGGGAAATTATGTTATGATAAACAGATACCTGACCGATATTGACTGGGACTATGATTTTGCTAATTTGGATGCCAGTCACATGTTTACCAGACTGTGTGATATTTTATCCCCGCTGATAGGCAGATACGTTCCTTTTAAGAATCACAACTGTTCAATTACACCACCCTGGCCTGTCAAACCTCCCCAAACACTGAAAAGGAGAAGAAGTTACTTGTGGAATCAATATAAATTACTTCGGAGAATACATGGTAGAAAGTCAGAGGAGGCTATGGCTGCACTTAGACTGTTTTTAGATATTAATT
The DNA here is from genome assembly GCA_037953745.1 of Lithodes maja. NCBI lineage: Eukaryota > Metazoa > Arthropoda > Malacostraca > Decapoda > Lithodidae > Lithodes > Lithodes maja. Next base: position 15,562 of record JBAKBP010037515.1, on the reverse strand, counting down.
CTTAATTTAGAAATTTTGCAATAAGAAGTCAATCTCAATATGAATTCTCTCTTGCACACAATCTGGCTGGTAACTCTAAATTTTTCCATGCATACATCAGACGTAAGAAGGTTGGGAGACCTAGTGTGGGGCCTCTGAGGGACAGTGCAGGCCAGATTATTCATGATCCCAAATTAATGTCTGAATTATTTGCCAGTTCTTTCTCTTCGGTTTTTACAGCTCGCTCCCCTGACAATCCTGCCCCCAATCAGATGGCTGCTGCATGTATTGAGGAGGTTGATATAACTTTAAATGATGTGACCTGTGCTCTTTCCCAACTCAAATCTTCTTCGGCATCAGGACCTGATAATATTCACCCAACCTTATTAATATCATGTTCTTCTATTTTAGCTTATCCTCTGTTGCTGATTTTTCGTTATTCTTTTAATTCTGGACTTCTGCCACAAATCTGGAAAGAATCTACAGTTATTCCCATTTTTAAAAAGGGCTCACGTTATGATCCTCTTAATTACAGACCAGTTTCTCTTACTTCCGTTTGTGTTAAAACCCTGGAGCGTATTCTAGCTAAGTATATTTTTGAGTATGTTGAGTCCAACGGATTGTTTGATCTTGATCAGTATGGCTTTAGACCAGGTAGATCTACTGAGGACCAACTTATTTTAACATATAACGATATCACATCATGGTTGGATAATGGTTCTAATGTAGATCTTATTCTGTTTGATATTTCAAAGGCATTCGACGTGGTCTGCCATGATATTTTGATTGATAAGTTATAATGTTTAGGTGTTCGAGGTAAGTTGTTGAACTGGATTAGGGAATTTCTTTCGAATAGATCTATGCAAGTTGCTGTAAATTGTCATTCAAGCTCTACAAAAGATGTACTCAGTGGGGTCCCGCAGGGGTCAGTGCTTGGACCATTGCTCTTTATATTGTATATTATTTTCCTGACATATAACATTGCCTCTTTAACAAAAAAATTTGCTGACGACCTAAAATTATATATAAAAATTTCAACCACTTCTGATGAGGATATAATTTCCAACATGACTAGTCTTGTCAAAATGATATAAACACACTTCTCAGGGTGGCTGATTCCTGGGGTTTAAAAATTAATATTAACAAATGTGTTCACCTTAGGTTTACCAGGACACCAGTAAATTGGGAGAGGATTGGTCACACTGGTTTATACTACTTAGAGAATTCTTCCATTCCTCTGAGGGATTCTGCTGTTGACCTAGGCATCACAGTGGACTCAGGAATGAAGTTTCATCAGCATATAGCCAATATAGTAAACAAAGCTCAAGGAGTCATGCTTAATATCCTTAAGGCCACAGTTAACAGGGAACCCTCTTTTATGATGCCATTATATATTTCTCATGTACGACCTCTTCTTGAGTACTCCTCCTCTTTGTGGCACCTCGAGTACATAGGTGATTCCAAACTTATAGAAGCAGTTCAGAGGTGCTGGACGAAGTGTATCAGGGGGCTGGAGAGTCTGTGTTATGCAGAGCGACTTAAAGCTCTTAACCTCTGAAGTGCGCACGGGGGTAATTGAAAACGTCCCCCTGTGCTGACGTATTTGAGGTGTTTCCGTCACTAAAATATTCATTGTACCATTAATAGCATTAATAATTATCCATATGCGCCTATTATGGGTTGATTATAAAGGTATTAACCTGAAACAACAATAAAACGAGTGAAAACAGCGTTTGGATGGTCAAAATCGGAGATATAGCCCGCGAGTTGTATAATGTATGGGTGAGGCAAGCTACCTTCCCGCCAATTTCCCCCAAGGCCACTGAGACACAGTCGATCGATACTCTCTCTCTCTCTCTTGCACTCGATTGCCATCAGTGATGACAACACCCTGCTTGCAACTCGCTAATGTTAGCACGAAAATATACCTCAGAATAAGGGAATAATAGGGAAAATAGGTGATAACTGAAGGATAGGAGGAAAGTGGGGAAGGAGGGGAGGTAGAGGACTGAGATTTTGCATGGCCCAGGGGCCAAACAAAAATAAAAAAATAAAAAAATAAAAATAAATGTTTTTTTTTTTTTTCGATGTCAAAAGTTGATTTTTAATTTTACTTACTCAGGAGAGTCTTCCCGCAGTCCGCCGGGGGAACTCTTAAGAGTCTCCCGGCAGCTCCCGGGTTAATCTTTTCTCGATGGAGGGTAGGCTTTTGAGGCACGACATCATTAAGTATTGGCAGATTTTTCATGATCAATGCAGCATTAATCCCAATGATATATTCACTTTTCCATTGTGTATAACAACTAGAGGTCACAGGTTTAAAGTGTCACACGTGAGAACTGAGCTTGAATGTAAAAGGAGGTCGTTTGCAGTGAGGCGCATCTCTGTGTGGAACTCTTTACCGGACACATATTTGTATCTATTTCCAACCTTGATACTTTTAAGGGAGACCTTGCACGTCACCTTGGCGATATGCTTTACAGGTACCACTAGCACTGCTGTTATCACTATTTGTATCTTGTCCTTCTTCCTGCCACATAACCTTTCTTATACCACACAACTTTTCTTATATGCTGCATATGATGCACTTTCCGGCCCTTTTTTACATCTTAATATTAAATGACATTGTAACTAGTGGGCTGGCGCATCAGCAGAGTGAGGCTTCCCACCCTTCCCTCGGCTGAGCCTACATTCAAGGTTTGGGAAGCCCATCAGGTAAGATCAGGTAAGATCTTGGGTTGGAGAGTTGCACAGAGTTGGGGTGGGATTGTGTTGCAACTTTAACAACTTAAGGAAATCCACACAATATTAATAAAAGCAATACAAGTAATTAACCTCTGAAGTGCGCACGGGGGTAAATGAAAACGTCCCCCTGTGCTGACGTATTTGAGGTTTTTCGTCACTAAAATATTCATTGTACCATTAATAGCATTAATAATTATCCATATGCGCCTATTATGGGTTGATTATAAAGGTATTAACCTGAAACAACAATAAAACGAGTGAAAACAGCGTTTGGATGGTCAAAATCGGAGATATAGCCCGCGAGTTGTATAATCTATGGGTGAGGCAAACTCCTTTCCCGCCAATTTCCCCCAAGGCCACTGAGACACAGTCGATCGATACTCTCTCTCTCTCTCTTGCACTCGATGGCCATCAGTGATGACAACACCCTGCTTGCAACTCGCTAATGTTAGCACGAAAATATACCTCAGAATAAGGGAATAATAGGGAAAATAGGTGATAACTGAGGAATAGGAGGAAAGTGGGGAAGGAGGGGAGGTAGAGGACTGAGATTTTGCATGGCCCAGGGGCAAAAAAAAAAAAAAAAAAAAAAAAAAAAAAAAAAATAAAAAAAATTTTTTTTTTCGATGTAAAAAGTTGATTTTTAGTTTTACTTACTCCAGAGAGTCTTCCCGCAGTCCGCCGGCCGAACTCTAAAGAGTCTTCCCGCAGTTCCCAGGTTAATACAACTATTTAAAAGTGAAACAAGCACTAAAATAACACTTGAGAAAATATTCCTTCTGAAAATTACAATAATAAGGGTAACCAAATTAATCTGATCAAATTCACAAACTTGGAAACTAATCACAAATTAATTTAATGCTTTACGCAAAAGTCAATGATAATTAATTATTAATTGATCACTAGATTAACTTATAATAATACACAATAATATTACTAGGAATAATAATAGGCTATAATATGGGAAACACTTATGTACTTAACTCCTCAAATACAGGTAAGGAATGCAGATGCTAAATCGTTTGATGGTAGCCAGGAGAGATATGTCACTTCACTAGGTATAAGAGTAGACTATGTACAAGAGAGAAATGGAGAAGTGATGCGTGTAGCTGATCAGGTCGGTCTGGTTCCAAGAGACAGGGAGCTGCGAGCTTATATAGGCCTAACGGTAGCCAGAATATTCCACCACACTCGCGATAATACTAGGCAAGCAGGCGCCGCTGCCTCCGGGGAGACATGAACACGTGAATGATGATGCAATCACTATTCACACTTACGTATCAAGTGACTTTCTCAAAAATGTGTACATTAACCCTAACACTATTGCACTTATTAATTTTATATATTATTTTAGCTCACATTACATAACAATATATATAATTATGTGTGACAACCGCATTCTAGCTGGTAATTATGTTAAATATCGATGTCTACAAGTCCAACTTCCTTGTAGCCTGAAACTCACAAGTGGTTAGTTCTTGTCTCAGAGGTCCTGGAAGTGTTAGTGAATGCCAGGCTGGATGTATGTGGAATGACGGAGACCAAATGGAGGGGTACAGATGTGAGAGAGTGGGAGTGTGGAATGGGTGTGTGTGCTGGAGTGAGTGAGGGAGCAGAGAGAGAAAGTGCGTGTTTGTTTGTAAGTAACAAATGGAAGGAGCGTGTAAGAGACTATGGGTCTGTGGGTTCAAGGATTGTGTGGGTGAGAATGAAAGTAGGAATACAAACATGGGTGATTGTGTGTGTGTATGCCCCAACAGAGGATAAACTTGTAAGAGAGAAAGAAGAGTTCTGAGTGAATGTGGATTGTGGAGGCGTGCCTGGATAAGTTTGGCAAGAACGAAAGAATATTTCTGATTGGGGATATGAATGGGAAGGTGGGTGATAGGAAATTTGATGAGTGGTGGGAGGGTGGGGGGTACCGTCAGAGGTGAATGGGAATGGTAGTGCACTTGTGGACGTATGTGTGGGGAGGAGGCTGTGAATAGCCAACACCTTCTGACACAGAATGATACACAGGTACACATGGAAAGTGGTGTGGAGGAAGAATGATAAGGATAAGACAGTGGTGGAACGAAATGCACTGATTGATTATATATGTGTGGATGAACGAATGAAGAAATCTTTGCTGGATGCTAGGGTGTATAGGGGTATTGGAGGGGGTCTGTTTGATCATTATGTAGTAGTAGCTAAAATTAGGATACAAAAGAAGTGGGTGAGGAGAGCTGGAGGGTGGCGAAAGGAAGGTGGAATGGCGATGAGGGTGGAGAGGCTACAGGAGGAGGACATCAGGGTAGAGTTCAGGAGAAAAGTAGAAAGACGACTAGGTAGTTTTAACCTGGAAGGTATGGAGGAAGTGGAGGAGATGAGCAAGGTGTTTAAGGAAGAGATCTGTGCAGCATGTGAAGAGGTGTGTGGAGTAGGGAGAAGAGGGAGGGAAGTGAAAGGTACAGTATGGTGGACAGAAGAGGTAGAAATAGCTGTGGAAGACAAGCGCATAGAGAGTGCTTGGGTAGTAGAGGGAATGAAGATTTGGAGAGACAGAAATGAGCGAGGTACGTGGAGAGAAAGAGAGTGGTGAAGGAAAGTAAGAGAAGAATAGATGAGGAATTTGGAAGGAATCTGAGTGTAAATTGGAGGGAGTGTAAGAAACTGTTCTGGAAAGAAGTCAAGAAAGTTAGGGAAGGTAGCAAGGGAAACAGTAAGGGTGTAAAAGATAAGAATGGGAGAGTGCTAGCCGAGAAGCAAGAGAGAGTCGAAAGACGGAGGGAGTACTTCAACGAGTTGCTAAATGTAAGGAATGAAGCGCCAGCAAGCATAGTTGGATGGGGTATGGGAGGGAGAAGAAGAGAAGTAGTTTGTGAAAAGGAACACCTTGAGATGGTTTGGCCATATGGAACGTATGGGAAGTGAGAGAATAACTAAGAGGGTGTACGAGAGCGAGGTGGAAGGACAGAGAGGGAGAGGTAAACCGAAAGAGAGGTGGAAGGATGGAGTGAGGAAGCATATGGATGAAGGTGGTGCTGGTTGGGAGGAGGGGCGTCGACTGACTAGGGACAGAGGTGCATGGGGCGGTTCGTTCATGGCCACCCCTTCGTGGATCTCGGCGTCAGGCAATAGATAGATAGATAGATTGATTTTTGTTTGTTTGTCGGAAACTTAACGCCCTTAACACAATATCGTCCGACATCTTGTGGGTTTTTATTATATTTTGCTTAAATGTTATTGAGGGTTTTGCTTGCTTTTTCCATTGTCGAGCAATGTATTTTAATTTGTCCCCTAGACTAATAAAAACTCTGTCTCAGACTTCCTTTATAAAATATGAGAGGAAGTGGACCAATAAGAGAAACGGAAAGAGTGGGAAGACAATAACGAGAGGGTAGAAAAGAAAATGGAGGAAGAGAAGGAAAGCATGACCACTCATATAAGCACCATAATTGAGGACTCCCAACTATGACATCACAAACTCCACAAGACGAGCTCCCACCACAAGAAACATAAGAAACACAGGAGTAAGAGTTTGAAGAAGGAGCGCCGCAGCCTTGACCGTGCAAAGGACGGAAGCGACCCCAGCCCCGCCAAATTCAAACCAGAGTGCGTGGCCTTTCTCGCCCTGACCAACATCACCTGGACTGTGCCCGCGCTGTGGGGTCTACCTCACACCCTCTTAATGAAACCCCCTCCACTGACATCCCTCTTCCCCATAGATCTCCCTGGATCGTCACTGCCAATTTTAAGACGTGCCAAGCCAAATCGAGGAAGGGCAGACTGGGTGAGGTCTGAGTAGCTACCACCTCCAGGGAAAATGTGTACACCTGCACTGGTCATAGGGTAGAGACAGCCACTAACCCAAAAATAATCTCCTGTTCCATATACCGTTTGATCGTACACTGGTACAAGTATCTCTCGGTAGTGACTCGGTGCTTCCTATACTGGTTTAGGCCTCAAGACAGTTAGGAGGAATTACTCCTCGTGTGAAAATCAGTAGTGCACTGGCATGAGCCCGGTCCAGCTCATCGCGTAGATCCTGAGTAAACCTATTACTTCAGCACTGGCTTTTTAGTGGTTGACTTAACTCGGTTCTTGAACTTTAGTTTGCAACAGGTGCACTGGTATCCTTGTTGTTGGCTAAACTCAAGCCCTGGGTTTTTTGCTCAAACCCTATCACGAAACTGTTAGGTGGCTGCACACTGGTGTAAATGCCTAAGAGATTCGTTGGCCCTTCCTGAACTTAGGTAGAGGAAGTTGTCTAGGCCTAAGGACGACTCCTCTAGTTAAGAGAGGAATTGTAAAGTATCAAGGTACTGGTCAGCCTTACTTTACAAGTTCCTCAACTCAGGCTTAGGCCCATGCAAACCGAAAGGCACAGGTCTATAGGTAGATACAGGTCGGAGTGTCTAGGAATCCTTCTGAGCTTTCCCAGACTCTTAACCCTGAGACGGTTAAGTATATAGGGCACTGGTCCGCCTTACTTTGCAAGTCCCAGCAACTCAGGCTTAGGCCCAGGCGAACTGAAAGGCACAGGTCCATAAGCAAGCCAAAGTCAAAGTGAAGGTATTGCTAGGCACTGGCACAGGTTGGAGTGTCTAGGAATCCTTCTGAGCCCTCCTCCAAGCCTTTACACCAAGACGGCTGGAGACTACCCTGTGTTGAGACCCACTGGAGGACGCTGCCGGAGAGCCAGTCCCCTCTACCCTGAAGTTGCAGCCACTAAAAGGACGAGCCAAGGACGATTCCATAGATGTTGGACCATGCCACAAGAACACAGTGTTAGCTTGCTTAGGGTCTGAAGGCATCAGCAAACTTCGTCTTCAGGTACTCAAAGATCGGTGGTATCCTCTCCATGGGTCCTTCATATGCTTGGGTTGGTCCTGGTTGCGGGTATGACTTGCCAGGCTGTCTATGAAATGTAAGTTTCCCATGATGACCGTGAACCTGTTCCTACTCATTATTTTGCCAAAGATGGGGTTTTGTATGACTGGATCCCAGGACCAGTAGGCTACTTCCCTAGCGATGACTTCTTTGTCACCCCCATCAGGATGACAATTGCCAGGAACGTGTAGAATTCTGAGACTCGAAGGGTGGTCCACTTTAGGCAGCAGAGTGGGTCATTTATTCTTTGCCAGCCATGAAGTAATAGTTATATCAGTATCGTATAAATACGATAGAATATGACTCTTTTGTGATCTCGTATGTCTCTGTGACGTCATGATCTCTCCTACAGCACGACGTAGGACGAGTAGATCGTATATTATAAGATTGTAAATAAGTTAAGTTATAAAAGGTCTAATATGCTATTAAGCAATATTGCCATGGTCTTATGTAGTATATATGAATTTATCGTATATATTAATATAATTTATCGTATAGAGCAACCTAAATGCGGTACGATAATTTGGGCTCCTGACGGTTTGCCAAGGCAGCAAGGTGTGCTTTTGAGGTATGCCAGAGCCTTCACGAACACCAACCAGTTAACATCTAATTTTCCGCCCTCAGTTGAAAGTGCTTTTGTGCCTCTAATCACAATACACATACAGCAATACACACAGCTACACCATCACGACGCTCTCATCGACATCATGACTGACTGATAGATAAGCATACATTATAATAATCATGTCCATTCCCATGTAATAATTTATTCTTTCTTTAACTTGACTCGAGTCTTGGGACCGAAGTCTCGTTCCCCATTGTCCACCGCCATATTGGATAAAACGTTCTCCCTTGCCTCATTGCCACGTGGAACTATTGGTGAGTTAATTCCTGGCTAATATTAACCCTTATAACCTTACCCTATATATACATTTGTTATGTGAGACCTTTGGATATAAATTAGCTTGTTTCAGATTGAATTCAATTTAGATATAGAGTAGTTTTCATTTAGATTGATTTTATTTGATTCATTATAGCTTAGTAATATTTAACTTCCATTGATAGTTTACCACAATGGTGCCCAGACCCGGGAATTGGCTACCAGTAGGGGATTTTTCTTGGGCAATGAGCAAGGGATTAGCCCAGGGATGCAGGAGCAAGGACCCCGGAGGGGTGGGGCTTAGCTATCTCCCTGTACCTCAGGCGCCGGTACCTCAGCGAATAGCCATAGTAGGGCATTCGTATGCAACTAGGCTAAGGGCAGCTGACGGAGGTACTGAGTCGTATCGGGCGTCCGAGGGGGAAAGAACTTTCAGGCTGACCTACTTCGGGGTACCGGGAGCAACCGTTGATACCCTGAAAGCCTCCCCCCAGTGGGGGCAAGTGGTTCGGTTTAGGCCGCATATGATCTTTTTGTTTATAGGCGGCAATGATATACGCCCCGGTACAGTACCCCGCGAGTTAGCTGACACAATCAAAGAGGTGGCGCTGGATCTGGAGCGTGAGTCCGGAGGGAGCTGCAAGATCGTGGCAATTGAGAGCCGGACGAGAGTCCGAGGGTTCTCAGCGGCGGATTATCAAGCCATAAAAAATTCTGTTAACCGCGCCCTGAGGTGTCGGTTAATAGAAACTAAGCACCGCTTTGTTTCTCTCACATTCAGCATCCGAGACCTCGACCAGGATGGTGTCCACCTCGACTTAGACACCAATCAAGTCTTGTATGACAAGATTGTAGGGCTAACGAAGCGTTGGCTAGAGAGGGACGCCGGGGTTGTATCGTTGCGCCTGCCTAAGTCCTGCTTCCCACCCATCATCTTTCCCCAGTAATTTTCTTTTCCGTTTCAGACTTCCTGTGACTATTGTGACCTGACCTAGCATTTTTTCTTGTTCAATATGATCCATTAGTAGGTATTGCTATTTAGTGTACTATTTTTGCTCCATAACATAGAAGTCCGCCGGTTGGCGTCTCTTAATTAGACTATTATTTGGCCGTTGTTTTTGTAACGCAACATTTAGATACATAGCCTATAGGCTCACATGCAAAATGGATAAAAACGATAAAGAGACACCGTCTAGTGGGGTGCTGATCAAAGCCCCTAAAAATCAAAGGGCGGGACTTCGGGGAGTATTAAATAGGCTAATTGTGGACGTCAACACTTTCATCACTACTGCTGAACTAGAGGAATTGGAGGCTAGATTAGAAAACGTCCAGGCTACCCACGGTCGTATTACGGCTCTGAGTGAGGTGATTGTGGCTGACATGATAGAGGAGGAGGAGATATTTACAGAGTGTGATAATCGCGCCCTCTATGACGAACCTGTCTATAGAGCGAAGTACCTATTACAGCGTGCTGTCGCAAGTAAGAAGGGAGGCGATAATGAGGCCCATAGAAGGGCTGACCCAAAACATACTGTACACCTCCCAAAGCTCAATCTTCCTACATTTGGGGGCAAGTTAACCGAGTGGTTAGCTTTCTGGGACGTATTTCGATCTACGGTTCATGAATCCTCTTTGGATAATGTCCGCAAGTTTCACTATCTGAAGGGACAAATGGAAGGCGAGGCCTTACATTTAATAGAGGGTTTTGCAGTAGTGGGTGATAGTTATCTTGAAGCGGTACACTTACTAGAGTCCACATACGGGGATAGAGAGCAGTTGAAGATGGCCCATGTCGTTGCCTTGTTGGGGCTCGCAGAACCACAGTATAAGGTTGATGAGTTGATAAACTTCAGGGCAAATATGGAGTGCCATACTCGATCGCTAGACACCCTAGGGCTTACCACGCAGGAAATGATAGTCATTATCTTGCGTCAGAAGCTTCCTATGGCAATACTTGATAAGGTAAGATCATTTGAGCTGGGGGAGTTCAAAACTCAGTTCAGTAAGGAGATCAATAATCTACAGTTGAACAAAGGGAGAATGTATGTGTCGGGAGGGAGTGAGAATGTGGAGAAGAGGGGAACAATAAGCATGACAGTGGGGACTAAAGTAAAGAAAGAGGGTGTGTATAAGAAACCTGCTCAGATTCTATGTAAGCTATGTAACAACAAACATAAATGGAGTTTCTGCATAAAATACCCAACAAATGAGACAAAACTAGCACAGGCGAAAAGATTGAAGCTATGTGTAGGTTGTCTAAGTGGGGAACATGGTAAGCAGGGACAATGTACTGCTACATACTTAAGGCCCTGTCGGCACTGCAAAGGACATCACTTTGATAAGTTGTGTCCTACAGCGGATAAAGTCAAAGACGTCAAAAATGAGGGTACTACAACTGTGACACTAGGTAGCACGCAAGACACCACTATATTGCCCACAATACAGATTCCCATGGAAGGTAATGACAGTAACAAAGTTTGTCGGGTACTTCTAGATCAAGGGTCTCAACGTTCCTTTATAAAGAGGTCCGTACTAGTGGGACTGAAGCACCGAATCGTAGGGGCTGAGACTCTTCGATTACAGGGCTTCACAGGGGTTACTGATAAACAAGACTACGAGATAGCGGAGATTTCATATTTCTATCGTAAAAACCGGTACTTTATGACTTGTATCGTAGTAGACACCCTACCAGAATATGTATCTGTGGGTGTGAAGAAGGTGGAACACGCATTACGTAGCAAAGGGGTTAACTTGTCAGATCCCATGGGAAATCAGAGTGAGGTGCATGTTCTACTTGGTGTGGATCATTATTATGAAGTAGTATACCCTGGATTTAAAAAGATGTGTGGTGTAATTTTAATCCCCACTAAATTTGGATACTGCATGAGCGGAAAGGTGCATACTACACAGTCAAAGGTCCTGGTCGACACGGTCTCGATATATAGAGTCAATGTAACCGCGGCAGAGGAGTTGGGAAGGGAGGATTCCCAACCTAGTGACCCTAAGATGGCTGCCGAGTTCGACCTGGAACGACTGTGGAGATTGGATCACATAGGCATTAATCCTATGGAGACTGATTATGACTCGGAAGTTGCGCTACAAAGGTTTGACGAGTCTGTGTGCTACTGTGCCTCAGACAAGCAATATAAAGTTAGTTTACCCTGGAAGAACAGTGAGATAAGCCTACCTACCAACTATGGTTTGGCATTAGGTCGCTTGCGCGCATTGCAGCGGAAATTGTCTAACGAACCGAGCACGCGCCAGGCGTATGACGATGTATTTCGGAGTTATGAGGATAGGGGCTTTATAGAGAGAGTCGATGTCAAGGAACCGTGTAAGAAGGGTAGGGTTCACTATCTGGCCCATCATGGGGTAAAGAAAGACAGCGTCACCACACCAATACGGGTGGTGTATGACTGTTCTGCCCACCAAGGTCAACAACCCAGTCTGAATGACTGCCTGTTGACAGGTCCGTCCATGGTGTCGGACCTGTCCCAACATCTATTGCGGTTTAGGCTGGGAAAGTACGCCTATACCAGTGACATTGAGAAAGCATTCTTGATGGTCAAGCTAAAGGAGGAAGATAGAGATGTTACCCGCTTTCTTTGGTTCGGCGACATTAGCGACTCTGAAAGTCCCATCATAATATACCGTTTTCGGGTTGTACTCTTTGGGGCCACTTGCTCGCAGTTTTTGTTAAATGCCACAATCAGAAAACATCTAGCTGACACTCATGAGGACACAAGTAAACTATCTCGCGGATTATACATTGACAATTTCCAGGGTACTAGCAATAGTCAAGATGATTTGTTGTATGCATACTGGCAAGCACGCAGATTGTTTGCGGATGCACATCTATTTCTCCGCGAGTGGGTTACTAATAGTGAAGATCTTCAGAGTTTAATACAAGTGGATGGTACGGCATCTCTTAACCAGGAAAAGTCCAGAAATTTGGGGATGATCTGGCAACCTAAACATGACTTACTAACTTTTCAAACAAGGTCTTTTGCTCAGCAGACAGGAGCGCACACAAAAAGAAGTCTGTTGAGCAAAGTTGCGCAATTTTTTGATCCTTTGGGTCTAGCATTACCCGTTACCATAAGAGCTAGGATTCTAATGCAGGAAGTTTGAAGACGTAAGATAGGATGGGATGACAGTTTGCCCGAGGACCTGAATGACCAAGGGACATTGTTGTTGAATGAATATGCCATCCTATGTACTAAACCTATACCTCGTAAAGTGGCGGCGTTCGGTGACGTTACGTTACACACGTTTTGCGATGCTAGCGCCACGGCATACGGGGTAGCCATATATGTTGTTACTTCATTTGGGGCACATTTAGTTACAGCCCGGGCCAAGGTAGCCCCGGTTAAAAAGGTAACTATCCCTAAAATGGAATTGACTGCCATGCTGCTATTAGCACGTCTGGTGCAACATGTACGCGCAGCATACGAGAGCGAATTAAATATTGAAATCGTTCACGTATGGTGCGATAGTCAGGTCGCACTCAACTGGATACATAGCAAGAAGTCTCTGCCAGTTTATGTGCGGAATAGGGTAGATGAGATTAGAGCCCTTTTGCCAGACGTTGCTTATCATTATGTAAATACAAAGGAAAACCCTAGTGATCTCATAACTAGGGGTATAACGGCTAGCCAGTTAATGAAGTCCGAATTGTGGTGGCATGGTCCAAAGTGGCTGCTCCATGAAAGTGAATGGACTATATGGCATGCTGTTGGTGAGGGACTTTTGCCACTGGAAACAGTGGCAGTTACAGCCCAACCAAATGAGCCACCGGGTCCTATCATGAAGTGGGCAAGATTCGGTGACTATAATAAACTAGTCAGAGTTGTAGCTTGGGTGTTGCGATATGTATCCAATCTCAAGCTTAAAGTAACGGACCAACTCTGCAACAGGGGTCACAACATTGATGCTCGTGAATTTAAAGCAGCTGAAGTAACTTTGATCAAATGGGTTCAAATAGAAACCTTTTCCAATGAATTAGAATCCTTGAAAAGCTCGAATAAGACATTAATGCCTAATATAGTGCGTCAACTAAGGTTGCACCTAGACAATGGCCTCATCAGGTGTGAGGGTCGCCTGAAGTGGTCGGGTGTACCAGACGGCACAAACCGACCTATACTTATGCCAACAAGACATCACGTTACTGATCTATTGATCATACGTGCACATAGGGAAGTAAAACACTACGGGGTATGTCATATTATATCAAATTTACATCTCACATGGTGGATACCCAGAGTTCGACAAGTAGCTCGACGCGTAGTGAGAAAGTGTGTAATATGCCAGAGACTAAAGGGTAAACCATATGCAACTGGACCAGCTCCACCTCTACCTGAATGCCATGTAAAGCACGTAGAACCTTTCCAAGCAGTAGGATTAGATTACACAGGGGCATTGAAGACGAGGGAGAGTGAGAAGGTTTATATATTATTGTTTACCTGTGCGACGTCTCAAGCGGTACACCTAGAACTATGTGATAATATGTCTAGCGAAGAATTTATGCTGGCGTTCAGACGGTTTTGTGCCCTTCCCTCAACTCATTCTTAGCGACAATGCTCCCACTTATGTCCAAGCATCAAAATATCTAAAGGATATGAGTAGTGATCCTACTGTCATCACTTTTTTGGGAGAGAAGAAGTGCGAATGGAGGTTCATTCCAGTTAAGGCACCTTGGTTTGGTGGAATGTGGGAACGATGTGTCGGCATAGTAAAGTCAGGACTAAGAGCGGTTGTAGGACGTGCTCTATTAAAGAAAAGTGAGTTGACGACAGTCCTCACAGAGATAGAGGCAGTCGTGAATGATCGCCCGCTTACATATGTGTACACCGACCTGCAAGAACCACTACCATTAACGCCAGCTCACTTGCTATATGGAAAACCATTGACTGCGTTTCCATCTGATTTTCAGTCCATAGTAGAGTTAGAGGATCCCTCGTTGTACTCTGAGGTAGCGGTGTCTAAGAGATACCAGTATATATCCAGGATAATCGAGGATTTTAGGAAACGGTGGATTAGTGAATATCTGCTAGCATTGAGGGAAAGGAGTGTTACTCCCTCTGGTAGACCAACGGCACCTACAGTTGGCGAAGTTGTTTTAATTAATGAAGATAGTCCTCGTTTATACTGGAAATTAGGCCGCGTATTGGAGGTATACAAGGGGGCAGACTCTGTAGAGCGGGTGGCGCTATTGAAGACAGCCACTGGAACTACTGTTCGTCCTATCGCACGTTTGTACGCTTTGGAGCTCGATTCCGCATTGCAATCTGAGGCTCCACCTGTTATTGCTGGGTCCGAGGATTCTCAAAGGAACGACTCACCTCTTACTGATGGTGATCATTCTCGGACCGGGACGCGTCCCAGACGCGCTGCTGCTGGCGCCGTCGACTTGTGGCGTCAGAAGATAGCCTCTGGGCAACTTTCGGTTTAAGGTGGGGTTCAGGTCTTTTTTGTGGGGGGAGTGTATCGTATAAATACGATAGAATATGACTCTTTTGTGATCTCGTATGTCTCTGTGACGTCACGATCTCTCCTACAGCACGACGTAGGACGAGTAGATCGTATATTATATGATTGTAAATAAGTTAAGTTATAAAAGGCCTAATATGCTATTAAGCAATATTGCCATGGTCTTATGTAGTATATATGAATTTATCGTATATATTAATATAATTTATCGTATAGAGCAACCTAAATGCGGTACGATAATTTGGGCTCCTGGCGGTTTGCCAAGGCAGCAAGGTGTGCTTTGGAGGTACGCCAGAGCCTTCACGAACACCAACCAGTTAACATCTAATTTTCCGCCCTCAGTTGATCGTGCTTTTGTGCCTCTAATCACAATACACATACATCAATACACACAGCTACACCATCACGACGCTCTCATCGACATCATGACTGACTGATAGATAAGCATACATTATAATAATCATGTCCATTCCCATGTAATCATTTATTCTTTCTTTAACTTGACTCGAGTATTGGGACCGAAGTCTCGTTCCCCATTGTCCACCGCCATATTGGATAAAACGTTCTCCCTTGCCTCATCGCCACGTGGAACTATTG
>JBAKBP010037514.1:0-17226 GCA_037953745.1 Lithodes maja | reverse complement strand
CTAGACCCCCTTTCAAGATGAATTTGTAAATTTGTCGGCAGGAAAATGTCCCGGCCAAAGGCCGGTTCCTTCTAAAATTAGAGGTTCGCGATCGCTCGCCAGGAAAAACTCGACACTTAAAGGGCACGAAAGGTCTAAATATTGAACAAACAAAATAAGGCGAAATGTCTCAAAATCGCCAAACTAACGGAACGAACGTCTTAAAACCTCAAAACTAATACGCTAAGCATGAGGGAGAAGGGGGTCCATAAAAAGCGAGTACTACCCCCTTAATGAGGACGGAGAAAAGACAACTACTAACCTCTCTCCCGCCCCCCCCCCCCCCCCACCTGTGTCCTGGAGTTAGTATTGCTGACCGATTAGTACCAGTCGAAGTAATGTAACATAATATAGCATAATTATACAGACAACAAAACCTCAAGAGCATCTTCATCCATAAAATGACCTACCTCAATGACTGTATCATCATAACCTAGGATCACTACACCTCATCTATGTAATAGCTATCCGACAATTGTGTTCAGTATGTATTGCAGTACCGGTACTCGTTTGACTTGAATACACAGTTTGCAGTGTAGATCAATGTACTAAATTATTGTCTATAATTTCATCACGCATGATATCCCGCCCCGAGGGTCTTGGTCTAGTGCCTTCATGTATTGCTACGCGTAATTATATGGCCATCATTTTAGTCAGGGGTTATGCCATAACAGCTTCCTTGTTTTACTTATCTTTCGTGTCCAACGTATGCAAGAACGCAAAGAAATAATGATGTTGGAAATTTATAGAATTAATATTTAACTATAAGTGGTATTATGCAACACAAGGCACATAATATATACGATTGGACACCTTGGCCAAGTACTGACTTAAGACAAATAATCATATATCGTGTTTCATTCGGTTCAGTTTATTACATCATTAAGGGAGCCCACCTCGCTTGTTTTCTCTTTCTCTCCCTCTTTCTTTGGCTTGTATCCATTCGGTCCCATACAGCCTACTGTTTTAAGACGTTTACCCCCATCCAGGTGTCAATGTTTTCCTGGCGAGCGGTAGCGAGCCAGCATATATATATTTTTGTTTTGACAGCAAGCTAAATTTGTACATTTTTTGATAGAAAAATTTCTCCGGCGAAGCCGGATTTCTCCATACAATGCTGGCTCGCTATCGCTCGCCAGGAAGAAATCGAAACCTGGATGGGGATAAACGTCTCGAAACAGTTGGCTGAATGGGGCCGAATGGATACAAGCCAGGGAAAGAGAGAAAAGGAGAGAAATATAACAAAAAAAGCCGGTGACCCCGCTTCATTAGCATAGGAAAGAGGAACAAAGAATAACACAATATCGAATACAATGCAAACAGAATACGAAAACAAAGTGAGAGTATCGACTAATATCTCCACGCGATGGCGCAAGGTCGAACACAGTGGAAGCATAATACCAAAAAATTAAGACGACTCCTGTTCCCTCACGAATGCAAACGGCTGTTACTCAATTACTTGTTCGTCAAGGGGAATCCACGCAATGCGAGCTAAGCTCATTATTATCGCGCCTCCTTAACTGGGAATGTATTGCGTGAAATGCATGTTAAGTGTTTTATGTACTGTTGGAATGGCTGTGGATGTGTGTGTAGTCTGTATTTTAGCCAATTGGCGACATCGGAAACGAAGGCTTAGGGTGGATCTGTATGGTACCATTCTCACTATAGACGGTACCGTCTCGCCCGAAGGCTTAGGTAGCCATCAGCTTAGGTGAACCACATGATACCCATCTCGCCTTGTACCATTTTTGCCAACCCCAGATGGGACGTCACAACGTCGTCCACTTATTCCAGGTACCTATTTACAGCTAGGTGAACCGAGGCTAACGCATGAAAGGAGACAAGCCCAATTTGTCTCCGCCCGGCCGGGGATTGAACCCCCGACCCCTCGTGTGTGAGACGAGAGCTCTACCTACTAGGCTACGGGCTGTGTATGTGTGTGTGTGTGTATGTGTATGTGTGTATGTGAGTAGGTAAAGTTCCCTTAAAGCAGAGTGGTAAGTAAAATAGTGTGTGTGTGTGTGTGTGTGTGTGTGAGAGAGAGAGAGAGAGAGAAGGAGAGAGTAAAGTTCCCTTCAAGCAGTGTGTATAGCTAAAGAGTGTGTGTGTGCGTATGTGTGTGTGTGTGTGTGTATGTGTATGTGTGTAGGTAAAGTTCCCTTCAAGCAGAGTGTGTAAGTAAAATTGTGTGTGTGTGTGTAGCCTACCTCTGTATTTACCTATTTGTATTTACCTATTTGTAGTTTACAGGAATTGAGCAGCGCTCGTGTTGTCCTGTCTTAGTTACTTTATAATCAATCCATTTTACTTAGACAAGTATCGTAATGGATATTCCCAGTTCCCAGTATTTTGGACTAACATATCATAACTTATGTTGCCCTATTTCCATATTTACTTTTACCCAACCTAGATTTGAACATGTTAATGTTCCTCGCTCTCACCACCTCCTCCTCCAAGTTGTTCCAAGTCTCTATACTCCTATATGGGAAGCTGAATTTCTTTGTGTCCTTACGACATCTGCCCTTCCTCAGCTTAAACTCGTGCCCTCTTGTCCTTCCATTATCCCTCACGAATAGATCTTCCCTATCTACTCGTTCCAAACTTTTTACTCCCTTGAACATCGTTATTAAGTCGCCTCGTTCCCTTCTCTCTTTCAAGGTAGGCAGTTGTAGTGTCTTAAGTCTTTCCTCATATGTCAACTCCTTCAATCTTGGGATCATCTTCGTTGCTATCCTTTGGACTTTCTCTAATTTGTTTATATTGTGACGCATGTCGAGTATGAGCATGCTGTACAGAACGCCCAGTCAGGCCCCACTCTCGCTAGGATCGTCAGGGCAGGAACTTTGGCTGTAGTCTGTGTAGAGTTTCCTAACTTAGTTTATGTGAGCCGTTGTACTATAAGTATTATAAATGTGTATTTTGTTTTCATCTGAGTCAACGAGTTCTATTTTATATCATTAGTTATAAGTATTGTGTGTGGGACTTATATGTAATGATGAGAGGAGAGAGAGAGATATTACGTAACGGGGACCAGTGAGTGCGCCACGCGGGCAGATAGGCCTAATTCCCTCCTCCCTCCTCCCTTCCTCCCTTTCAGCGCGTGGGAAGTTCTTTGTCGATCCCAGATTGAGAGAGAATATGACGTCATGATTGCCAGTGGGCGGTCCTTAAGTAGTTTGAGATATGCCGCTAGAGGGCCGAGTATAAAACGAGAGGTTCTTGCCACCATTTCTTCAGAACTCATCAGGCAAAGCGACCTCTCATATCCCTTGCAACTATCCATATTCTTCCGACTGATGTGAACTTTCTCTACTCTCTGAACAGCCTATCTTCTTCTCTTCTCGTCCCTGTTTAACCTCCATGACCCCTTTGGTGCAGATTTAGTCAGCCAAAGTATTATCGCTTGAGTTCTCACGAGATAAGTGCCTGTTAGATAGCCTATTTTTGGAAGGGTTAACTAGAATAGGATTGATTGATGTTTGTTGCACTCGTATATGCATTTCCCTGTGTGCGATTATTCATGTTCCTGTTTTCTGCTGGTTTAGGCAATGCTAGACTGGGATAGGGTTTCTGAGTTGTGATTTCCTATGAGTACTAGGTTGCGGTTGAACCAGTACAATTGCAACGGAGACGTGGAACGCCTAGGTGGTCTTTCTGACTGTGTACCGTGGGAGTTTAGCACTGTGTTGCGAGTGAGGGCTTTTGCCTGTGCCACCCAACACTGTGCTATCTCATTTGCTTGACTTTGAGAGGATCGCCAGGAGAGAACCAGATACTAGTGATCTGGATCTCTCAAGAGAGCATCCCGTCAATTACCGTAATTTGGCCGCACAGTCTTAAGGACCTCGCTAGGCTACGAGCCGCTTGCTCAGCCATTGTCTCTTAACCTTAGATATCCCAGCTAGACTTTGCTCGACCAGCAGATACAGCATAGTATTGAAGCTTCTCCTTATGTATATTATTGTTTAAGCACTATTGATTTCATGTGTGGCACGCTTAGCTACTTCAGAGATTAGTGGCCCACGAGCACAATCTTAGTAGGCTATTGCCAGTGCATTGTCGGAGTACTTCTTCTTAATGTTTGCCATATCCTATTGCTTATTCTTATAATTCTTCTTATGTCAATTTAAAGCCTTTAATTACCAGTGAGTTATTCATTAAATTGCTGTTCAAAATCCGATACTTACTTCTTATGAGTATTCGAGAAGCATCTAACTTATCAGAAGATTCCTTGCTTGATGCTCGAGGACTATTGTTTAACGTAACGTAATAGTGCCGATCCGAAGTAGAGGGTGGAGGACTTCTTAAGTTCTTAGTTCAAGGGTGGATTACTTCGGCTTCGGCCAACACTATTCTTTAGTGTTGTAGTACTTTCTTCTTTGTTTGATTGTTGACCAGACTAGATAACTCCCGTCTTGTTATTAGTCTGTTGTGTGAAACGCTAGTACCGAGTTCTTGTATACCCCGTTATAGCAGATAGAACTCTGGAGGGTAGTGGCGTTTTTTGTTCGGCTGGCAGTACTCTGGGGTTGGGATCGTGTGTTTCCGTTGTGGCAGCGAGCCATACTCGAGTCCTGTGTAAGAGCCCTAGTGTACCCGAGTGCCCGGTCGTAACAAATGGCGACCTTGCTTAGGATTTTGTGAACAGTATAATTTTTTGCAGAGTTGTACAACATTTGTTTGTTCGTACTTTAGCGTACATATTGAAGAATATTTTTTTTTTGTAAGGCAATTAGGAGAGCATTTAAGAGACTCCAGTTAATTTAGTAATTAGTGCTTGCATAAGGGAGTTTAACACTTTTGTCTCGAGAATTTTTTGGTGAACTTCAGTATGTCGTGCCCTAGTACTGACGAGGAGCGAGAGATGCTATTTGAGGAGGTGCCGTTAGTAACTAGTGAGGAGGATGCTAGACTTTTTGTGAGTAAGCAGTACCACGTGACGGAGGAGAGGCTGACTGGGGTGAATGTTTATGGCTTGCACCTGATAGCCAAGGTTTTGGGTCTATCCAATGTAGGAGGGATGTCCAAGGGGGAGCTGATTTCCTGGGTGTTGCGTGGGCGACATGGGGTTTCGGAGGAGAGGGCGTTTGGGGGGGTTCCTCCCCAGATCCCCTCTCACTCGACTCCCACAGTGCCGTCCACTCAGTTGCCGGAGGTTAGCACTCTCCCACAGAGGGATGAGCATTGGAAGATTGGAGTGCCCTCGGGCGGTGCGTATGGTGGTTCCCCAGTTCTTGCCCCCCCTCCTTCAGTAGTGGCAGCTCCCTCTTCCGGCCTGTCTCCTGAGATGATATTTAAACTCGAGCTTGCTAAAATTGAGTCTAGGAGGCATGAGAAGGAGATGGAGGCTGAGTCTAGGAGGTATGCAATCGAGGCTGAGTCTAGGAAGTATGCGATTGAGGCTGAGTCTAGGAAGCAGGAGAATGAGACTAGGAGGCACGAGGATGAGACTAGGAGGCACGAGGCTGAGCTTAGATACGACTCCGAGAAATATTGTGCTCAGATAGACTTAGATAAGACTCGTGCAGAGTCGACAGGGATTCGGATGGGCCGGGAGGGCCAAGTAAGAGAACAGTCCTTGTCTCACTTAGTCAAATTGGTGCCGGCATTTAGTGAAACTGAAGTCACAGAATTTTTTAATCGTTTTGAGAAGAAGTGTAGGGAGCATAATTGGCCTGAAGAGAAGTGGGCAGCTCTGGTCTCCTCAAGACTTACGGGTAAGGGTCTGAAGGCTTATGATGCACTGCCTTTAGAGTCTTGCATTGACTACCCAGAATTGAAGAGAGCTGTCCTACGGGCATACGAGTTGCAACCAGAAACATATCGATTGAAGTTTCGGGGTGTTACAAAGACTAGGGAGGCGACCTTTCTTGAACATGCCCGGGACTTAAAAGATGCACTTACAAACTGGACACGTTCTGAGAAAGCTGAGACGGCCGAACAGTTGACTGAGCTGTTTCTGCTCGAGCAGTTTTATAAGTGTACAGGTGCAGAAATGACTTTAACTATTAAAGAAAAGAATCCAAAAACTCTACAGGAGGCAGCTGAGATGGCTGACCTCCGGCTATCATTAATTCGTGGGTGCGGGTCTGCCCAGCGTAGTGAGGCAGGTAACAAGGGGCGTGACGCCCCACCCCCCCGAGTTAGTAATATATCTTATGCAAACAAGTACAAGAGTTATGATACCAAGACTGACCACAAGACTAGCACCGTCCCATTTAAGAAGGGGCCGGGCCCTTCCCAGTACCAAGGGAAGCCCAAAGGGGAGTTAGAGTGTTATCAATGTCATAAAAAGGGACACTTTGCAAGAGTCTGTCCTAGCAAACCACCTACAGCAGCTGTGTCTTTGGCCTGCAACATTGGTGTGTCTCTGAAGCCTTCTGAGTTTGCCCGGGGCAGTTCGTCAGAGGCTGAGGCACAGCCAATGCAGAAGCACCTGGGAGGCTCGAACCCTGCTCAGGATGTTTTTTGCGACCATAGAGGACGGGGTTGCGTGATGTGGGCGGGGCGCAAGCATGGAGTAGAGGTCTTGCGTGATACAGGTGCTTCCCAGACTTTGATGAAAA
This sequence comes from Lithodes maja, assembly GCA_037953745.1. Taxonomy (NCBI): domain Eukaryota; kingdom Metazoa; phylum Arthropoda; class Malacostraca; order Decapoda; family Lithodidae; genus Lithodes; species Lithodes maja. The sequence continues at coordinate 10,621 of JBAKBP010037514.1, read as the reverse complement.
ACTTGACTTGCTACCCTATAAATGCGGCTCGGGTGGTGGTGGTGCAGGGTATTAATGCAACTCGGTCATACCCGCTGGTGCGGTTGGAGTTGGAGGTGGATGGTGTGGCACGTGAATTGGATGTTGGGATTGTGGAGAAACTGCCAGTGGAGGGCGTCGACCTTCTTCTCGGCAACGACTTTGCAATGCCCGCTTCTGAGGTTCTACCCTTAGTCGTTGCCGAGAGGCCGGCCGACGTGAGTAGGGAAGAGCGAGAGTGGGTCGAGCGGTGCCAGGCACAACCCATGGCGTGTGCTGTCACCCGAGCTCGGGCAGCTAAAGTGTCACAGCCTAGTCCTCCGTCTTCAGACCAGCAGAGGAACGATCAACAGGAGGAGGCTAAAGCTGGAGTTGGTTTTAAGAGTTTTGACTCGGCGGCTCTCCTGGGTGATTCAGTATTAGCACCATTACTTAGTTCTGGAGTAGCCCCTGGGCCTGTCATCGAGAGTGACGAGGCTGGGCATGACGAGTCTCCACGACAGCAACGTTATGAACATCGAGAGAGACAGAGGGAGCAGCCCAGTATCGGGGAGGGTCATGCATTGCTCCGGGAGCAGTTAGATCGCTTGGCACCCTCAGATATACGTCGGTTGCAGCTGGAGGACCCTGAGCTCCAAACGTGTGCTAATGGAGCTGTGGAGCTCGACGAGGACGGTGATGCACAGCCGGGAGATTTTTTTTATTTAGATGGCATCCTGTATCGGCGTTTTCAAGACCCTAACCGTAGCTGGAAGATGGGGTCCGGGGTAGTGGACCAGTTGATGGTGCCGCGGGAGTGCAGGGATAGCCTACTGAGTTTGGCGCATGACACACCGCTGGCAGGACATTTGGGGGTAAGAAAAACGGTGGCGGCTTTGGGGAAGTTGTTTTGGTGGCCGGGGATGAAGTCTCATGTGCAGTCCTGGATAAACTCATGTGATATTTGTCAACGGGTCGGGAAACCAAACCAAGTTATTCCTAAAGCTCCGTTGCACCCTATTCCTGTAATTGGGCCACCTTTTAGTAAGATTGTTGTTGACATGGTTGGTCCCCTCCCTCCCACAAAGGCTGGTAATAAATTTTTGTTAACCATCATGGATGTTGCCACTAGATACCCCGATGCATACCCCATGAAAAACGGCATGGCTAAGACGGTAGTCAGTAACTTGTTGTGGTACTTTTCAAGGTACGGGTACCCGGAGGAGATTCAGTCTGATCAGGGGTCCAATTTCACCTCCAATCTCTTTAAGCAAACAATGCAACAGCATGGAATACGGGCGGTGGTATCGTCAGCGTATCACCCTGAGAGCCAAGGGGTGCTTGAGCGGTGGCATGCCACCCTTAAAAGCATGCTCAGGTGTTATTGTGCTGATAACGGAAGAGATTGGGATCTTGGATTGCCGTATGTACTGTTTGCTGCTCGGGAAGTGCCTGGTGAGAGCCTGGGATTTAGTCCAAACGAGCTGATTTTTGGACACCGAGTCAGGGGCCCCCTTAATATGCTGCGGGAAATTTGGGAAGGAACTGTGCCGCCTTGTTCCTTGTTGAAGTATGTGTTTGAAAGCTGTGAGCGCATGCTTAAGAGTCTGGAGATGGCAGGTCGGAATTTAACAGGGTCACAAGCTTTAATGAAGGACAGGTATGATCGCAAAGTGAAGCTCCGGGAGTTCATTGTGGGACAGGAGGTGTTGATTTTGTTGCCTTTGGTGGGTAACCCCTTGTCGGCGAAGTATACTGGACCCTATAAAATTGTGGAGAAAATTTCGGACCTAGATTACCTTGTTGCCACTCCAGACAGGAGGAAGAAGAATCAGTTATGTCACGTGAACCTGATAAAAGAGTATGTGAGGCGCCCCTCTGAGCCTCTCACTGTCCCTGTGTTGGCTTGTTGCGGCCGTGGTGGAGAAGGAGAGGGGGACAGTCAAGCTTCAGAGGAGGATAGCTGGGATCACCATGTTTCAGCGGATCAGTGGGCGGGGAACTCGAGCCTAAGGGCTGACGAGGCTATAGCCCATTTGCCTGAGCCGCAATTTGAAGCTATCCGTCAGTTGCTCGGTTTATACCCCACTGTATTCGCTGAACATCCAGGCCTCACTACTCAGGCTATGCATGATGTTGACGTGGGGCACCATCTACCCTTTAAGTCAATCCCATACCGTGTGCCCCCCATAAAACTACCCGCTCTGAGGGATGAGTTGGAGTATATGCTCGGTAGAGGGTTGATAGAGAAAGGTACCGTTAAATGGACTTCCCCCGTAACACTGCAGCCTAAACCAGATGGCAAGGTACGCTTCTGTATTGATTTCCGTAGGCTAAACGGTTTGACTCCAACTAACCCATATCCTCTTCCTCGGGTTGATGATAGTGTTGATAAAATTGGTAATGCTCGGTTTTTGTCTAAAGTTGATTTAGTAAAAGGTTACTGGCAAGTACCTTTGTCCGAGCGCGCTAAAGAGGTATGTGGTTTTGTGGTGGACGGGAGTACTTACCGGTGTAATGTTATGCCCTACGGACTTAAGAATGCACCAGCAACGTTTCAGAACCTGATGAATGAAATTGTCAAGGACATTCCAAATTGCACCGTATACTTGGACGATGTAATCATTTATGATGACGACTTTGAGAGCCATTGTGAGCACCTGGAGACCTTGTTCCGGAAACTTAGTGAAGCAAGTCTGGTAGTAAATTTGGCAAAGTGTGACTTCGTAAAAGCCACTGTGCAGTACCTTGGGTTTGTAGTGGGAAGGGGACAGGTGTGCCCTCCTCAGAACAAGGTACAGGCTATCAATAAATTTCCGCACCCAACCACCAAGAAGCAGATCATGAGATTCTTGGGTATGATAGGCTACTACAGACGCTTTATAAAAGGTTACTCCACGGTGTTGGCACCTCTCACAGATTTGTTATCTAAAGACAAAAAGTTTTTGTGGGCGCCTGAGTGTGAAAAGGCTTTTAATTTAGTGAAGCATTTGCTGTGTACTCACCCGATACTCAGGGCCCCAGACTTTAACAGGCCTTTTCAGCTGGCAACAGATGCTAGTGGTGTAGGGGCTGGTGCCGTCTTGCTACAGACAGACAATGAAGGTGTGGAACACCCAGTAAGTTTCTTTTCTAAGAAGTTCAATGCTGCACAAAAGAACTATTCTACAATAGAAAAGGAATTACTGGCGATTGTGCTGTCACTCAGGCACTTCGAGGTGTATGTTCCAGCCTATGGCCCAGTCGTGGTTATCTACACTGATCATCACCCTTTGAGATTCCTAAATCAATTTCACAATCGCAATATGAGACTGACCCGGTGGTCATTGATGTTGCAGGAGTATAACCTGGACATCCGGCATATTGCGGGATGTGACAATGTGATTGCGGATTGTTTATCGAGGGTAGATGATCAGTCGTAGGCTATCACAGGTGTATGATCCCGAAGAGATTGACACACGGGTAGCCTCCTGCTTTGGTTTGAGTAGTATTTTGCGCTTGGTGCTTGTTGGCTCGCGGTTGTAGCCCAGCGTATTGGGTCGTAAAGCAGGATTGTTGAGCGTTTGGTATAGAAGAAAATAGGCTGCCCTTATAGTGCAGCCGGAAAAAAACATATTAAAATATAAAAATCATATAAAAACTCTTTCTTTTTGATATAGATAATTGTATAAGTTTGTCATAGCCTATAGTGTTTGAGTAGTCCACGAACTATCAAACGGCTGAGCTGCTGTAAGCTCGCTCTGGGAGCATGATATTATGTCTTTTACTATTGTTGGGAGGAGTTATGAAATGTGAATTTTTTTTTTATATAAGATGTGTTTTAGTGATAAACTCAGCGTTGTTTTAGTGCCATGCGGTCGCTGGGTGTGAGGGGTTTGATGGGGTTCTGTATATCAGATTTTAGCTCAGGGTTGAGCAAGTAAAATCTTGGGGGAGGTGTGACGCATGTCGAGTATGAGCATGCTGTACAGAACGCCCAGTCAGGCCCCACTCTCGCTAGGATCGTCAGGGCAGGAACTTTGGCTGTAGTCTGTGTAGAGTTTCCTAACTTAGTTTATGTGAGCCGTTGTACTATAAGTATTATAAATGTGTATTTTGTTTTCATCTGAGTCAACGAGTTCTATTTTATATCATTAGTTATAAGTATTGTGTGTGGGACTTATATGTAATGATGAGAGGAGAGAGAGAGAGATATTACGTAACGGGGACCAGTGAGTGCGCCACGCGGGCAGATAGGCCTAATTCCCTCCTCCCTCCTCCCTTCCTCCCTTTCAGCGCGTGGGAAGTTCTTTGTCGATCCCAGATTGAGAGAGAATATGACGTCATGATTGCCAGTGGGCGGTCCTTAAGTAGTTTGAGATATGCCGCTAGAGGGCCGAGTATAAAACGAGAGGTTCTTGCCACCATTTCTTCAGAACTCATCAGGCAAAGCGACCTCTCATATCCCTTGCAACTATCCATATTCTTCCGACTGATGTGAACTTTCTCTACTCTCTGAACAGCCTATCTTCTTCTCTTCTCGTCCCTGTTTAACCTCCATGACCCCTTTGGTGCAGATTTAGTCAGCCAAAGTATTATCGCTTGAGTTCTCACGAGATAAGTGCCTGTTAGATAGCCTATTTTTGGAAGGGTTAACTAGAATAGGATTGATTGATGTTTGTTGCACTCGTATATGCATTTCCCTGTGTGCGATTATTCATGTTCCTGTTTTCTGCTGGTTTAGGCAATGCTAGACTGGGATAGGGTTTCTGAGTTGTGATTTCCTATGAGTACTAGGTTGCGGTTGAACCAGTACAATTGCAACGGAGACGTGGAACGCCTAGGTGGTCTTTCTGACTGTGTACCGTGGGAGTTTAGCACTGTGTTGCGAGTGAGGGCTTTTGCCTGTGCCACCCAACACTGTGCTATCTCATTTGCTTGACTTTGAGAGGATCGCCAGGAGAGAACCAGATACTAGTGATCTGGATCTCTCAAGAGAGCATCCCGTCAATTACCGTAATTTGGCCGCACAGTCTTAAGGACCTCGCTAGGCTACGAGCCGCTTGCTCAGCCATTGTCTCTTAACCTTAGATATCCCAGCTAGACTTTGCTCGACCAGCAGATACAGCATAGTATTGAAGCTTCTCCTTATGTATATTATTGTTTAAGCACTATTGATTTCATGTGTGGCACGCTTAGCTACTTCAGAGATTAGTGGCCCACGAGCACAATCTTAGTAGGCTATTGCCAGTGCATTGTCGGAGTACTTCTTCTTAATGTTTGCCATATCCTATTGCTTATTCTTATAATTCTTCTTATGTCAATTTAAAGCCTTTAATTACCAGTGAGTTATTCATTAAATTGCTGTTCAAAATCCGATACTTACTTCTTATGAGTATTCGAGAAGCATCTAACTTATCAGAAGATTCCTTGCTTGATGCTCGAGGACTATTGTTTAACGTAACGTAATAGTGCCGATCCGAAGTAGAGGGTGGAGGACTTCTTAAGTTCTTAGTTCAAGGGTGGATTACTTCGGCTTCGGCCAACACTATTCTTTAGTGTTGTAGTACTTTCTTCTTTGTTTGATTGTTGACCAGACTAGATAACTCCCGTCTTGTTATTAGTCTGTTGTGTGAAACGCTAGTACCGAGTTCTTGTATACCCCGTTATAGCAGATAGAACTCTGGAGGGTAGTGGCGTTTTTTGTTCGGCTGGCAGTACTCTGGGGTTGGGATCGTGTGTTTCCGTTGTGGCAGCGAGCCATACTCGAGTCCTGTGTAAGAGCCCTAGTGTACCCGAGTGCCCGGTCGTAATAATATGTTTTTTTTTCAAATGTGGTGACCATATCACTGCTGCATATTCTAATCTTGGTCTTATCATAGTCATTATCAATTTTCTTAACATTTCTTCATCCAAATAGTTAAATGCCACTCTCATATTGGTTATTATTCCATATGCTCCTCCAATGATCATGTTAATATGCTTCTCCGGGGATAGATCATCTTGTATTATCACTCCAAGGTCCTTCTCATGCCGTGTTTTGCCGATTATTTCAGTTCCTAATTTGTACACCCAGCTTGGCCTTATCTCACTTGTTCCCACTTCCAAAACATGACACTTTTCTGCATTGAAACTCATTTTCCAGGTTTGGCTCCATCTGTGCAACTCATCTAGGTCCTTTTGAAGATCCTGACAACTTTCTATACAGGTGACATTCTTCATGATCTTAGCGTCATCCGCAAACATATTCATATGACTATTCAAGTTTTCTGGCATGTCGTTTACATAAAGTAGGAACATTATCGGACCCAACACTGATCCCTGTGGTACTCCGCTCGTCACACTCCTCCACTGTGAATATTCGTCTCGTATCGTGGTCCTCATTTCTCTTCCTATTAAAAAGTTTTCCATCCATTTTAACATCCTACCATGTACACCTCCAACAACCTGCAATTTCCACAATAACCTTTTGTGAGGCACCCTGTCAAAGGCCTTTTTCAGGTCCTGGTAAACACAGTCAACCCATCCCTCTCTCTCCTGTGTAACATCTACAACTCTGCTATAAAAGCTTAATAAATTAGATACACAAGATCTCCCTTCCCTGAATCCAAATTGTTTCTCGCTAAGCACCCCTGTCCCTCAATGAAGTGTGTCCACTTTTTCCTTATAATTTTCTCACAAATTTTACAAACAATGCTGGTGAGGGACACCGGTCTGTAGTTAAGCGGATTTTCTCTGTCTCCTCCTTTGTAAATTGGTACTATGTTAGCTCTCTTCCATTCCACTGGCAGGTCTCCCTCATTCAGTGAAGATTTGATGATTTCATAGATTGGTTCCACTAACTCTTCCGCACATTCTTTGAGGATGTGTGTGTGTTTGCATGTTCCTCCAAGCAGTATGTGCGTGTCTGCAGTAGTTAGTGACCCTTCAGTAAAACAGAGTGGCCAACTGTCAATACTGTCTGATTTTGACCTTGTACTCGAAACTGGATTATTATTTTGCTTATTAATTATATGAAATAATCTGGAATTTTCTCATAACGTTGATAATATCATATAGATGTGTGTGTGTGTGTGTGTGTGTGTGTGTGTGTGTGTGTGTGTGTGTGTACTGGGTCATCCTCATCTGTATGTATATCATCTCTAGTGTGTGTGTGTGTGTATTGGGTCATCTTCATTTGTATGTATGGATTAGATGTGTGTGTGCGTGTGTATGTGGACTGGGTTATCCTCATTTGTATGTATGCATATAGGTGTGTGTATGTGTCTATTTTTTTATATTTCCTTATCTACCACTATCCATCTTATTTCGCGGCTTAAGTATTGCTAGATATTTAAAAATACATTATATACTGTATTATATCCACTAATACATTATATACTGTATTATATCCACTAATACATTATATACTGTATTATATCCACTAATACATTATATACTGTATTATATCCACTAATACATTATATACTGTATTATATCCACTAATACATTATATACTGTATTATATCCACTAATACATTATATACTGTATTATATCCACTAATACATTATATACTGTATTATATCCACTAATACATTATATACTGTATTATATCCACTAATTAATTTATTCTGGATGTATTACGACCCTTAAGTCTATAATGTGTACCCTTCATATAATATTTTATTTATTGTAACATCTAGAGTTTTTTTTTAGAAAATCCATTAGACTAGGGGAGTTGTGGTGGAGTGGTCTTGCCACTGGACTGGTAATCCAATGGTCCCGGGTTCAAATACCGATGTATCAATGGGAAGATATTATTGGGATGGAATTTGTGCTGTACCTAGTATTAGTGTATTACCACAAAGTCCACCGAAACGCCAAAAAAATACACTCATTGTTCCCTGATTAAATAGCACTGTATGAATATTCCCATATTCAAAATATGCTACAGGGGTGCAATGCCTGATGAGTTCATTGTTCAATAGGTGGCGTTCTGAGAGTGAGGGTCTGAGTTTAGGGGATGAGACAGTGAAGCACTGGGGCGAGGTGGAGATCCTATAACTATAGGATCTCTAGGGTGAGGCAGCTACATAGATGGGGCTGCTTCGAGCCGTGGGTGGGCAACCGGGACCTGTGCATCTTGCGAAGGCAAGATAGGGGGGGGGGGGGGCTGGTTGCATCTCAAAATGCTTCACATGTCTCACTCCCTAGACTGGAACGAGACCTCACAGGCTTCACCGTTGAATGTAGGGTTAAATGTACAGGCTCTCAGCTTATGCCCGAGAGGGAGTAGTTGGAATAAAACAAAAATGAAAGAAAAAATGAGGGGATGGTTTGTGAAACACTCATACATAATAATACTGTATTGTTCATAGACATAGGTGAAAATGTTATCATATTATAGCCCTATTTGGTCCGGGGGTAGTCTGGGGGGGGGGGGGGGGGGATCTTTACGGACCTCCTCTGTTTAGTTCCATTGGTTGAAGATTTGAAGACATTTCACCCCATTTTGTTTGACGATAATAATACACATCACCCCATTCATGTCGATTTTTTATGAGCGAGCGCTAGCGGGCCTGTAACTCTGAATAAAATCGGCCTTTGACCGGTTCATTTTCTATTGAAAAATTTACAAATTTGTCTTGAATGGGGTCTGGGTGGGCATTTTTTAAAGTGTGAAGGAAGTCTGGGAAGGCGTTCTTGTTAGCCTTGGGGACAAACTATAACACATTGCTGGAAAATGACAAAACCAACAAAATCCTCCATAATAAGTAACACCCCGTTCTTAACATTAATCATCAATTACAAACCCCAATGTACTTGAATAAACTAATGAAAGCATGTGGTCCTCCCGGGATTCAAACTCGGTACACCACACCCCAGAACATAATCATCTAAACCATTACACCACCAAAACAGTTAAAGGTTAATATCCACTTACGAATTCTGGATATCAATCTAATCATGCACTCAGACTCACCCCCCCCCCCCCCCTCCGAAAAAAAAAAGAACAAACAAAAATCATAATAACCCCCAAGACGTCGGACCAAAGAGACATCACTCAGTCCATTTTAAGTTATACAGTATTTTGAGTTATACATACAGTATTTTGAGTTATACAGTATTTTGAGTTATACAGTATTTTGAGTTATACATACAGTATTTTGAGTTATACATACAGTATTTTGAGTTATACATACAGTATTTTAAGTTATACAGTATATTGAGTTATACATACAGTATTTTGAGTTATACATACAGTATTTTGAGTTATACATACAGTATTTTGAGTTATACAGTATTTTGAGTTATACATACAGTATTTTGAGTTATACATACAGTATTTTGAGTTATACATACAGTATTTTGAGTTATACAGTATTTTGAGTTATACATACAGTATTTTGAGTTATACATACAGTATTTTGAGTTATACATACAGTATTTTGAGTTATACAGTATTTTGAGTTATACATACAGTATTTTGAGTTATACATACAGTATTTTGAGTTATACATACAGTATTTTGAGTTATACAGTATTTTGAGTTATACATACAGTATTTTGAGTTATACAGTATTTTGAGTTATACATACAGTATTTTGAGTTATACAGTATTTTGAGTTATACATACAGTATTTTGAGTTATACATACAGTATTTTGAGTTATACATACAGTATTTTGAGTTATACAGTATTTTGAGTTATACATACAGTATTTTGAGTTATACATACAGTATTTTGAGTTATACATACAGTATTTTGAGTTATACAGTATTTTGAGTTATACATACAGTATTTTGAGTTATACATACAGTATTTTGAGTTATACAGTATTTTGAGTTATACAGTAGTTTGAGTTATACATACAGTATTTTGAGTTATACAGTATTTTGATTTATACATACAGTATTTTGAGTTATACAGTATTTTGAGTTATACAGTAGTTTGAGTTATACAGTATTTTGAGTTATACAGTAGTTTGAGTTATACAGTATTTTGAGTTATATATACAGTATTTTGAGTTATACAGTATTTTGAGTTATATATACAGTATTTTGAGTTATACAGTATTTTGAGTTATACAGTATTTTGAGTTATATAATTATACAGTATTTTGAGTTATACAGTATTTTGAGTTATACAGTATTTTGAGTTATATATACAGTATTTTGAGTTATATATACAGTATTTTGAGTTATATATACAGTATTTTGAGTTATACAGTATTTTGAGTTATACAGTATTTTGAGTTATATATACAGTATTTTGAGTTATACAGTATTTGAGTTATACAGTATTTTGAGTTATATATACAGTACAGTATTTTGAGTTTTACAGTATTTTGAGTTATATATACAGTATTTTGAGTTATATATACAGTATTTTGAGTTATACAGTATTTTGAGTTATATATACAGTATTTTGAGTTATACAGTATTTTGAGTTATACATACAGTATTTTGAGTTATTCAGTATTTTGAGTTATACATACAGTATTTTGAGTTATACATACAGTATTTGAGTTATACATACAGTATTTTGAGTTATACAGTATTTTGAGTTATACATACAGTATTTTGAGTTATACAGTATTTTGAGTTATACAGTAGTTTGAGTTATACATACAGTATTTTGAGTTATACAGTATTTGAGTTATAC
>JBAKBP010037513.1:0-17227 GCA_037953745.1 Lithodes maja | reverse complement strand
GTTACAGACAGTCCAGTGGTTTCTTTATTTTCGTCTGTGACAACTGGAAGTATTTTATATCATGAGTAGAATATAAGATGCATTGTAGTGTGAAGTTGAGAGAGAGAGAGCGAGCGGGCAGCCAGGGGGTAGTGAGTGTTGCCTCCCTCCTCCCTCCTCCTCGCTCGGAGGAGTTTCCCGCCCGCGCTGGCTTTCTCTCGTCTTTGATTGGCTGGTGGTTCTTGGCGCGTCCTAGGGGCCTGCTACCTTGTGACGTATCGGCCTGTGATAGGCCGACCACCATGCCTTTGTGGGATCCTGAGGGTCCCGAGGAGCTACCCTCCTCAGAGCAGGCTAGGGACGCACACGACTAACATCCTTTTTACAACTGTCCCCCATATCTCCACCATTCTGATACTGTCTCTCTCACTCAACTTCCTTTCTTTCATTCCTCTAATCTTTTAACGTCACAGCACTCCCTTTGGGTTCTGTACACGATTTCATATCGGCCCATCGTATTGTGTGCGTCGCTCTCATATATATTTCCATGTATTAGAATAGACTATAAGGGTTCTTAGTCTATGGAGGTTTGATGATTCTGTGTGTGTCTCCCTCAGTGTCCTTAGTTTATGGAGGTTTGATGACTCTTTGTGTGTGTCACCCTCATTATCAGTAGTGCTCTGCTGGGTTATTTAATGCTAGACTGGGATAAGGTTTCTGTTGTCGTTGTCAGCAATGTGTGTACGGTTTGCTTATACCTACACGACTTCTACGGTTTCTGTGGTAGCCTAGGTTGTCCTTTTGGTTGTGCCTTTTGCGAGTGCAGCATCGTGTTGTAAGAGGGCATTAGCCTACTACCTTATAACACAGTGCTGCCTCTTTGCTTGACTTTAGAGGGATCGCCAGGGTAGAACCAGATACTTGAGATCTGGATCTACCAAGAGAGCATCGTCGTCCTTAACGTAACTTTAATCATACCGCCTTAAGGACAATGCTAGGCTATGAGCCTGTCTTGCTCAGCCACAGTTTCCTAACCTTGATATCCCAGCTAGACTTTATTCGCCGAGCAGACACTAGTTAGGACATAAGCTCTTTTGATATGTACGCATTATTATTCACAGCATTTATTAGTCTAGGTTGTTGTTGAGTTGCACAACCATAGCAGACTGTTTCGTTGATGAGGAAGTACTTCTTTTAGTGTCGAGCCTTACTGCCGTTGCGCATTTATGGTATTCTCGTGTCAGTTAACATTATATGTCCTATCTTTTAGTGTATTCAGTCTACACGTGTGGTGTCCTGCCTCCTGCCTTTATATAATTTAAGATACGAGCATCTTATGAGCATCAGACTTTCTTCAGAAGTTTCCAGGTCTATGCTGTAGGACTATACTTCACTTTCTTTCAGATAGGAGTGAAAAGTGTATTGTTGTTTAGAGTAACTGTATTGAAGCATCTTTTTATTGTATTAAATCTTGCAGTGATTTAATTGATCTTTCCATAGCTTCCCTTTTATGCATTTTAACGTAACTTGCATCTTGTTTGTTATCAGGCTATACCAGTGTGGGTTAGCCTAAAGTAGAGTACATTTATGCCCAGTTAAGGATACCCCGTTATCGCAGATTAACTCTGGAGGGTATAGGTGTTTTTGTTCGCCGGCATATAAGTTCGAGGGTTTGGATCTAGCGTACCGTTGTTGCATAGTGCCATATTACTATTCCAATCATTAAGTGCCCTTGTTTTATTCGTAGCTCCGGTCGTAACACCATTTGTCTCTAATTTCCTTAATGACCGCTCCATAGCTGCAGATGTGGACAGCCATCGCTCACTTCGTCAACCTATCATCTCCGGTGTTCCTCAGGGTTCTGTTCCGTCTCCAGTTCTCTTTCTAATATTCATTAATGATCTCACCTGTACCTCTAGTTCTATCCACTCATATGCTGATGACTCTACCTTACACTATTCAACTAGTTTTCCACATCAACCTAGCATGTGATAATTCCAAAACTCACGAAACAGGGCCAGGGCACGACTAGGTACAGTCCCCTAACCTGTAAAATACAACCTTCCATCAAAAATGTTTTTCCAGTGCACGCTGCAACGTTTGTTTCTGTGTCTTAGGTTTCAAACTTATACCAAAACCAGGCGCATACGCTCAGACGGCTACAAATTGGTATATTAATAGGCCTCGATCCCACCCCCAGACACGCTCCGTTCGTACCCACACACTCAGAACGCACTCATTCACTATGGGCCTTTTACGTCCCCTTCCTGCACAAACCGATGACTCCACCAGCCCTTCTACTGGCAGTGTTAGCAGTCGTGAATGACAAAGGGTGCTCGTAGTGAAGCCCTCATACTTGTAATTTTACGAGCAAAGCAATTATGAATAAATTGCTTGCATTATGCTTTCGTGACTTGACATTAGTTTTTCATCATACTGAACTCCATAAAAGACCTGGAAACACACAATGTGAATATATTTCATAACCAGCGCACTATAATGACTTGTTATTGCTATTATTTCTTACAAACCAAAATAAAACTTGAATATTGCGTGAATGTACACATCCGGAAGTTATAACTAACTCAACTATCATCTAACTCAAATTAATCATGGCAGGGTAGTTGTGTATGCAACAAAACTACATGTACTGCATCTCTATGATACAATTTTATTGTATTTTTCATTGGCAGAACATTAGATTTAGATCGATAAGGTCTAAAGTTCCGTGATTCGCATAGCCCGCCTATCCCTTTTGTTACGACTGAGGTTTAAATATATCAGGGTTCTTATTCATTGGACTAGTAATCGGCAACAAGCAACAACGGAAAGTGCTAGATCCAACCCTTATCTATAAACCAAGGCAACAAACTACCCTAAACCGTCAAGAGTCCTGCCTGGACAACAAGGTATCCTATGACTCGGTTACAGGGTGCACGCACTATAGACTGCTGATAGTCAAGCAGGCTATATAAAAGATCACACAATTAAGTTGACTTAAAGCTTCAAGGAAAAGATAGATAACGGAATTAAATTGCAGAAACAATTTAATAACAAACTAGAAGAAAGTACATTTAGCGTTACGTTAATTAATACAACTAATCACCCCTGCGTGAAAGAAGGTGAAAGAGAGGTCCAAATTGGATAGCAAGTTGGCTAACAGATAGACAGCAATGGGTGGTAATCAATGGTGTTTCTTCTGAGTGGACTCCAGTCACTTTTGGAGTTACACAGGGATCTGTCTGTGACCCATTGCTGTTTATCATATATGTCAATGACATTGGTATTTGTCTGTTGATTGTGAGTTCCAAATTTACAGATGACATAAAGTTTGTGAATGTTTGAATGTGAAGTGACCCTAAAGGGGTTGAACAGCTCAGGATGGATCTAAACAGATTGGGTGAATGGTTTGAGACATGTCAGACGCCACTAAACTTGGATAAATGAAAGGTGATGCATATCGGTCTAGCAACTCCCAAGTCAGGCTACTCGCTATGATGAATGTCTCTGGAAGTGACTGACTTGAATATGGAATTAAGCTGAGGTAATTTAGATTGAAAATCATCTCCTGCATCCTTCAGGTGGTCGCTTTTCCCACTTTAATTTTGTTTAGGGCAGACATTACTTCATCGATTGGTGGAACTGAAAACTCATTGACTCGTGTCACCTTTGGTTCTCTGCATTTTATAATTTCATAAGTGCTGTGTCTCAGGCAAAAATGTATACTTGTCTAAAGCTATTTTACGTTGTGGTAGCTTGAGGCTATTACTTTTTAAATAATTGTTTCCTCGACTAAGGCCACATTTCATCTTATCTCCGTATTTTGTTCATTAGTTTGTTCAGTTCTGATCTATCTACTCCATCTCCTTTTGTTTTAATTTACTTTGTGTTTATTCTCCTTATGATATTGTAAGTGGTTTGCGAGTACTTGCTTTCTTTACTGATGTTTGTGATACCTGTATATTGTGCTGCTTCTTTGATTGCTAATGTCAGGCTTTCGTTGATTTTATTATATCTATCGACCTATCTACATTTGTTTATATATTTCTCTCTCTTTGTCTGTATATTTATCTATCAATATAATAATGAAACTATTTAGTAATTTATCTATATATCAGTCAATCAAATTCTTGACTCATCTACCAACATATCCGTTCATTCATTCAACCATCCACCAATCCATTTACCCATCCATCCATACATTCACCTGACTATGAGTATACTATCTACCTATTGCCTGTCTCTCCACCTTTATCTATCTATTTGTCCATCTATTCATCAGTTGTTGTTGTTGTTGCTGTTCCCTAGGCTGTCTGGCCGAACAGCGCCAAGGTCCCGAGCAAGGCCAAGGCCATAAACGAGCGCCCCCACAAAACCCTCCCTGCTTACCACTAATAAAGACCGGGTGACCAAAGCCACTCTAAGGCGGGGAGCTGAGGAGGGTGCGGAAACGTCCGGGAAACCAAAGCCCCACCCCAAGACCCTGTGCCCCTTAGCAATTATGAAGGGAAAGTTGAGGGGTAAAGGACACATGTGATGCTTTGGCTCCCAATCTGCAAACCTCTAGGTTGGCAGTAGTTAGGTCAATCCACGGAAGAGACGCCGTCACTTGAGATTTAGAAAATATATAAGTAAAAAGAACAGTCAGAGTAAGCTATGGGTATGGCAGAGATCGCTCAGCTCTCACTCTGATAGACCAGCCCATCACTATTCTATTCATCTGTTAACCCATCCATCCGTCCATCTATCTAGTCATTCATCCTTCTGTCCATTCAACTATCTAATCATCCATATATCTATCCATCCATGTATCTGTCCAGCCGTCAATTCATAATCCCATTTATCTATTCATCCATCCATTCATCTACCAATCCATCCATCCTCCCATCCATTTATCTATCCATCCATCCATCATCATAATATTATCTAACCATGCATCCATCTAGCTATCCATCCGTCCTCCCATTAATCCATTGATATTCTATCCATTCATCTAACCATCTACTTGCGTATCTATCCACTTACCCTGCTACACGTACAGCAACAAACAAACCCAAACTCGCTCATAACCTTCCAACTCGGCACGGAAATTGCAGAAAACAACAACAAGCCCCCTCACTCTCCCCTCTGCTTCCCTCTCCCTCTCTTCTTCCTCATATCCCTCTCCCCTCCCTTATTCTCTATCCATTCCCTCATCTCCCTTTTCCCCTTCATTTATCTCCCCTCATCCTTCTGCCTCTACCGTTTCCTCATATGCCTCTCATCTCCTCTTCTTATCGCTTCTTCTCTTTCCCCCTCTTCAATATTCCATTTCTTCCCTCTCCACTCCTTTCTCATTTGCCTCCTCCTCGTATACCTCTCCCCTTTCACCCCTTACCCCTCTCCCCCTCTCTTTGTCCTTGTCCCCTCTCTTTCCTCTCCTTTCTTACCCCTCCTTTTACCTTTCAAACTCTTCCTCTCATATTCTCTCTCTCTCCATGTCCTACTCCATTCATCTCCCTCTTTCCTCTCCTTATTTCCCCTCCTCTCATATCTCTCTCATCTCCTCTTCATATTCTTCTCTCCACCTCTCTTCCTCATACTCTTCTCTCCTTATTAATCTGTTACGACCGGGCACTCGGGTACACTAGGGCTCTTACACAGGACTCGAGTATGGCTCGCTGCCACAACGGAAACACACGATCCCAACCCCAGAGTACTGCCAGCCGAACAAAAAACGCCACTACCCTCCAGAGTTCTATCTGCTATAACGGGGTATACAAGAACTCGGTACTAGCGTTTCACACAACAGACTAATAACAAGACGGGAGTCATCTAGTCTGGTCAACAATCAAACAAAGAAGAAAGTACTACAACACTAAAGAATAGTGTTGGCCGAAGCCGAAGTGATCCACCCTTGAACTAAGAACTTAAGAAGTCCTCCACCCTCTACTTCGGATCGGCACTATTACGTTACGTTAAACAATAGTCCTCGAGCATCAAGCAAGGAATCTTCTGATAAGTTAGATGCTTCTCGAATACTCATAAGAAGTAAGTATCGGATTTTGAACAGCAATTTAATGAATAACTCACTGGTAATTAAAGGCTTTAAATTGACATAAGAAGAATTATAAGAATAAGCAATAGGATATGGCAAACGTTAAGAAGAAGTACTCCGACAATGCACTGGCAATAGCCTACTAAGATTGTGCTCGTGGGCCACTAATCTCTGAAGTAGCTAAGCGTGCCACACATGAAATCAATAGTGCTTAAACAATAATATACATAAGGAGAAGCTTCAATACTATGCTGTATCTGCTGGTCGAGCAAAGTCTAGCTGGGATATCTAAGGTTAAGAGGCAATGGCTGAGCAAGCCAGGGGAGGTGTGGTGGAGTGGTCATGCCACTGGATTGGTAATCCAATGGACCCGGGTTCAAATCCCGATATGTCAATGGGAAGATATTATTGGGATTGAATTTGTGCCGTACCTAGTATCAGTGCATTACCACAAAGCCCACCGAAATGCCAAAAAAATACCCTCATTGTTCCCTGATTAAATAACACTGTATGAATATTCCCATATTCAAAATATGTTACAGGGGGACAATGCCTAGTGAGTTCACTGCTCAATAGGTGGCGTTCTGAGAGTGAGGGTCTGAGTCTGGAGGGTGAGACGGTGAAGCACTTGAGCGAAGCAACCGGCCGCTTCAGAGATGGAGCTGCTTCGAGCCATGATGGTTGCTTCACATGTCTCACTCCCCAGACTGGAACAAGACCTCACGGGCTTCACCGTGTTGAGCGGTGGAATGTACAGGCTCTCAGCCTATGCCCGAGAGGGAGTAGTTGGAATATAGAAAAAAAAAAAAAAAAAAAAAAAAAAGCGGCTCGTAGCCTAGCGAGGTCCTTAAGACTGTGCGGCCAAATTACGGTAATTGACGGGATGCTCTCTTGAGAGATCCAGATCACTAGTATCTGGTTCTCTCCTGGCGATCCTCTCAAAGTCAAGCAAATGAGATAGCACAGTGTTGGGTGGCACAGGCAAAAGCCCTCACTCGCAACACAGTGCTAAACTCCCACGGTACACAATCAAAAAGACCCCCTAGGCTTCCCACGTCTCCGTTGCAATTGTGCTGGTTCAACCAACCTAGCACTCATAGGAAATCACAACTCGAGGAACCCTATCCCAGTCTAGCATTACCTAAACCAGCAGAAAACAGGAACATGAATAATAGTACACAGGGAAATACATATACGAGTGCAACAAACATCAATCAATCCTATTCTAGTTAACCCTTCCAAAATAGGCTATCTAACAGGCACTTATCTCGTGAGAACTCAAGCGATAATACTTTGGCTGACTAAATCTGCACCAAAGGGGTCATTGGTTAAAAAGGGACGAGAAGAGAAGAAGGTAGGCTGTTCAGAGAGTAGAGAAAGTTCACATCAGTCGGAAGAATATGGATAGTTGCAAGGGATATGAGAAGTCGCTTTGCCTGATGAGTTCTGAAGCATGGTGGCAAAAACCTCTCTTTTTATACTCGGCCCTCTAGCGGCATATCTCAAACTACTTAAGGACCGCCCACTGGCAATCATGACGTCATATACTCTCTCAATCTGGGATCGACAAAGAACTTCCCACGCGCTGAAAGGGAGGAAGGGAGGAAGGAGGAGGGAATTAGGCCTACCGGCCCGCGTGGCGTACTCACTGATCCCCGTTACGTAACTCTCTCTCTCATCATTGTATATAAGTCCCACACACAATACTTATATCTAATGATATAAAATAGAACTCGTTGACTTAGAAGAAAACAAAATACATAATGATAATACTTATAGTACAACGGTTCACATAAACTGAGTTAGGAAACTCTACACAGACTACAGCCAAAGTTCCTGCCCTGACGATCCTAGCGAGAGTGGGGCCTGACTGGGCGTTCTGTACAGCATGCTCATACTCGACATGCGTCACACCTCCCCCAAGATTTTACTTGCTCAACCCTGAGCTAAAATCTGATATACAGAACCCCATCAAACCCCTCACACCCAGCGACCGCATGGCACTAAAACAACGCTGAGTTTATCACTAAAACACATCTTATAAAAAAAAAAATTCACATTTCATAACTCCTCCCAACAATAGTAAAAGACACAATATCATGCTCCCAGAGCGAGCTTACAGCAGCTCAGCCGTTTGATAGTTCGTGGACTACTCAAACCTTATAGGCTATGACAAACTTATACAATTATCTTCATCAAAAAGAAAGAGTTTTTATATGATTTTTATATTTTAATATGTTTTTTTCCGGCTGCACTATAAGGGCAGCCTATTTTCTTCTATACCAAACGCTCAACAATCCTGCTTTACGACCCAATACGCTGGGCTACAACCGCGAGCCAACAAGCACCAAGCGCAAAATACTACTCAAACCAAAGCAGGAGGCTACCCGTGTGTCAATTTACCCAGGATCATATACCCCTGAACGACCACATGCAACCTCGTTGTCACAACCGGCAATATGGCTTATGTCCAGGTTATATACCAATAACCTTAGTGACCACCTGGTCAGCCTCATATTCCGATTGTGAAACTGGTCCAAGATCTCGAGAGGGTAATGATCTGGGTAAACTACACCGACCGGACCATAGGCTGGAACATAGATCTCGAAATGCCCCAGCGCATCATCGTCCTTTTCACTTTCATTCATCAGGCTCTGACACGTTGCTGGTGCATTCTTAAGTCCGTCAGGCACAACATTGCACTGGTAGGTACTCCCGTCCACAACAAAACCACATACCTCTTTAGCACGCTCGGACAAAGTTACAAGCAACGACCACTCACGACATTCCTTATCCCTCAGATCCTTCGTCCACACGTAATCCAGCTCTGCTTGCACCATAGGCTGTCGAGCAGGATTTATACGGCAGGGAATTAAACTGAGCCTTGCACTATCTCCAGCCTGCATGTCGGATTCTACCCCGTACCTCAGGCCTGGAGAAGCAACAAACATGCGAAAGTACTGCCATAGCCTAGTAAATAACTGCCTTGCACTGTCTCCACGAACAACATGCCTTGTGCCCTCCCACAACCCAGCCGAGACCGCAGCTTCTAACCTGTAGTCTCCCTCCTTCTCCACCTTCGTCCCTAGAACAGCCAGGTCATGAGAGGGACAATCAGTACCACCCGTGCAGTCACTCCCACAGTTCATTATTGCTAAGGCTTCCCCGCCGATACCGTACATGCGCACCCCCGCATTCCTTGTGACGACATCTGCCTGCGCAGCATCACCGCTTTCAGCGACATGGCCAGATACAGTCGGTCTATGGTAGGGCTGTTGCATTAGACTAGAGCAGCATTGGGAGGCTATGCGACGACCGGGCACTGCGATACCACAGCCGACCTTACCAATCTGCTCAATGTCCTCCTTTTGACCACCACCCTTGGCAGCCATGGGTCGACCCTGACCTGGCAACCATGCCAAGGCCTCGTCGCCCACCTTAAACCACCGAAACAACGAGGCTAACGGTCTTTTAACAGTCACATGACCTGCCTGCGGAACATCTCGCACCGCCCGAGTTGTGAGACTCAGGGGCTCGGCACGACCAGTGGGGTATGAACCGAGCTGGTGCTGGAGTGCTGCACACTGCTGCTCAGGCAGGTGCTCTAGCACTTCCACAGCCACCAGACTCGTGTCCCCCGCCCACTGCTTCGCCGAGACATGACAATCCCTACTCTCCTCCACCTGTGCCCTACTGCCCCCCTCTCCTTCTCCACCTTGGCCGCGGCAGACCAACGCAGGGACAGTAGGCTGCTCAGGTGGTTGCCTCACAAACTCCTCCAACAGGTTCACATGACATGCTTCCCCGTCCTCGTGTTTAATCTCGACAGCACCATTACCACACTTCTGAACTTCCGGATCCTCCAACTGCAGTTTACAAATATCTGAGGGAACCAACCTGTCTAGATGCTTCCGAAGCAACCCAAATCCTTCCCCAATATCAAACTGAGCAATCCTTTTTTCTCTCCGTGTGCAACGTTGCTGCCTCGGAGTCTCTTCCGGCCCTACCTCCTCACTAGCTGTGACAGGTCCTGGGGCCTCTCCAGACTCTATCATAGGTGCCAATACTGAATCACCCAGGAGAGCCGCCGAGTCAAAACTCTTAAAACCAACTCCAGCTTTAGCCTCCTCCTGTTGATCGTTCCTCTGCTGGTCTGAAGACGGAGGACTAGGCTGTGACACTTTAGCTGCCCGAGCTCGGGTGACAGCACACGCCATGGGTTGTGCCTGGCACCGCTCGACACACTCTTGTTCTCCCCCACTCACGTCGGCCGGCCTCTCGGCAACGACTAAGGGTAGAACCTCAGAAGCGGGCATTGCAAAGTCGTTGCCGAGAAGAAGGTCGACGCCCTCCACTGGCAGTTTCTCCACAATCCCAACATCCAATTCACGTGCCACACCATCCACCTCCAACTCCAACCGCACCAGCGGGTATGACCGAGTTGCATTAATACCCTGCACCACTACCACCCGAGCCGCATTTATAGGGTAGCCAGTCAAATTGTTCATCAGAGTCTGGGAAGCACCTGTATCACGCAAGACCTCTACTCCATGCTTGCGCCCCGCCCACATCACGCAACCCCGTCCTCTATGGTCGCAAAAAACATCCTGAGCAGGGTTCGAGCCTCTCAGGTGTTTCTGCATTGGCTGTGCCTCAGCCTCTGACGAACTGCCCCGGGCAAACTCAGAAGACTTCGGAGACACACCAATGTTGCAGGCCAAAGACACAGCTGCTGTAGGTGGTTTGCTAGGACAGACTCTTGCAAAGTGCCCCTTTTCATGACAAAGATAACACTCCAACTCCCCTCTGGGCTTCCCTTGGTACTGGGAAGGGCCCGGCCCCTTCTTAAATGGGACGGTGTTAGTCTTGTGGTCAGTCTTGGTATCATAGCTCTTGTACTTGTTTGCATAATGTATATCACTAACTCGGGGGGGTGGGGTGTCACGCCCCTTGTTACCTGCCTCACTACGCTGGGCAGACCCGCACCCACGAATTAATGATAGCCGGAGGTCAGCCATCTCAGCTGCCTCCTGTAGAGTTTTAGGGTTCTTTTCTTTAATAGTTAAAGTCATTTCTGCACCTGTACACTTATAAAACTGCTCGAGCAGAAACAGCTCAGTCAACTGTTCGGCCGTCTCAGCTTTCTCAGAACGTGTCCAGTTTGTAAGTGCATCTTTTAAGTCCCGGGCATGTTCAAGAAAGGTCGCCTCCCTAGTCTTTGTAACACCCCGAAACTTCAATCGATATGTTTCTGGTTGCAACTCGTATGCCCGTAGGACAGCTCTCTTCAATACTGGGTAGTCAATGCAAGACTCTAAAGGCAGTG
Source organism: Lithodes maja (assembly GCA_037953745.1). NCBI lineage: Eukaryota > Metazoa > Arthropoda > Malacostraca > Decapoda > Lithodidae > Lithodes > Lithodes maja. The sequence goes on along the minus strand of JBAKBP010037513.1, from coordinate 5,885 downwards.
CATCATAAGCCTTCAGACCCTTACCCGTAAGTCTTGAGGAGACCAGAGCTGCCCACTTCTCTTCAGGCCAATTATGCTCCCTACACTTCTTCTCAAAACGATTAAAAAATTCTGTGACTTCAGTTTCACTAAATGCCGGCACCAATTTGACTAAGTGGGACAAGGACTGTTCTCTTACTTGGCCCTCCCGGCCCATCCGAATCCCTGTCGACTCTGCACGAGTCTTATCTAAATCTATTTGAGCACAATATTTCTCTGAGTCGTACCTAAGCTCAGCCTCGTGCCTCCTAGTCTCATTCTCCGCCTCAATCTCATGCCTCCTAGTCTCATTCTCCTGCCTCCTAGACTCATTCTTCGCCTCAATCTCCTTCTCCTGCTTCCTAGTCTCATTCTCCTGCCTCCTAGACTCAGCCTCAATTTTAGCAAGCTCAAGTTTAAATATCATCTCAGGAGACAGGCCGGAAGAGGGAGCTGCCACTACTGAAGGAGGGGGGGCAAGAACTGGGGAACCACCATGTGCACCGCCCGAGGGCACTCCAATCTTCCAATGCTCATCCCTCTGTGGGAGAGTGCTAACCTCCGGCAACTGAGTGGACGGCACTGTGGGAGTCGAGTGAGAGGGGATCTGGGGAGGAACCCCCCCAAACGCCCTCTCCTCCGAAACCCCATGTCGCCCACGCAACACCCAGGAAATCAGCTCCCCCTTGGACATCCCTCCTACATTGGATAGACCCAAAACCTTGGCTATCAGGTGCAAGCCATAAACATTCACCCCAGTCAGCCTCTCCTCCGTCACGTGGCACTGCTTACTCACAAAAAGTCTAGCATCCTCCTCACTAGTTACTAACGGCACCTCCTCAAATAGCATCTCTCGCTCCTCGTCAGTACTAGGGCCCGACATACTGAAGTTCACCAAAAAATTCTCGAGACAAAAGTGTTAAACTCCCTTATGCAAGCACTAATTACTAAATTAACTGGAGTCTCTTAAATGCTCTCCTAATTGCCTTACAAAAAAAAATATTCTTCAATATGTACGCTAAAGTACGAACAAACAAATGTTGTACAACTCTGCAAAAAATTATACTGTTCACAAAATCCTAAGCAAGGTCGCCATTTGTTACGACCGGGCACTCGGGTACACTAGGGCTCTTACACAGGACTCGAGTATGGCTCGCTGCCACAACGGAAACACACGATCCCAACCCCAGAGTACTGCCAGCCGAACAAAAAACGCCACTACCCTCCAGAGTTCTATCTGCTATAACGGGGTATACAAGAACTCGGTACTAGCGTTTCACACAACAGACTAATAACAAGACGGGAGTCATCTAGTCTGGTCAACAATCAAACAAAGAAGAAAGTACTACAACACTAAAGAATAGTGTTGGCCGAAGCCGAAGTGATCCACCCTTGAACTAAGAACTTAAGAAGTCCTCCACCCTCTACTTCGGATCGGCACTATTACGTTACGTTAAACAATAGTCCTCGAGCATCAAGCAAGGAATCTTCTGATAAGTTAGATGCTTCTCGAATACTCATAAGAAGTAAGTATCGGATTTTGAACAGCAATTTAATGAATAACTCACTGGTAATTAAAGGCTTTAAATTGACATAAGAAGAATTATAAGAATAAGCAATAGGATATGGCAAACGTTAAGAAGAAGTACTCCGACAATGCACTGGCAATAGCCTACTAAGATTGTGCTCGTGGGCCACTAATCTCTGAAGTAGCTAAGCGTGCCACACATGAAATCAATAGTGCTTAAACAATAATATACATAAGGAGAAGCTTCAATACTATGCTGTATCTGCTGGTCGAGCAAAGTCTAGCTGGGATATCTAAGGTTAAGAGGCAATGGCTGAGCAAGCGGCTCGTAGCCTAGCGAGGTCCTTAAGACTGTGCGGCCAAATTACGGTAATTGACGGGATGCTCTCTTGAGAGATCCAGATCACTAGTATCTGGTTCTCTCCTGGCGATCCTCTCAAAGTCAAGCAAATGAGATAGCACAGTGTTGGGTGGCACAGGCAAAAGCCCTCACTCGCAACACAGTGCTAAACTCCCACGGTACACAATCAAAAAGACCCCCTAGGCTTCCCACGTCTCCGTTGCAATTGTGCTGGTTCAACCAACCTAGCACTCATAGGAAATCACAACTCGAGGAACCCTATCCCAGTCTAGCATTACCTAAACCAGCAGAAAACAGGAACATGAATAATAGTACACAGGGAAATACATATACGAGTGCAACAAACATCAATCAATCCTATTCTAGTTAACCCTTCCAAAATAGGCTATCTAACAGGCACTTATCTCGTGAGAACTCAAGCGATAATACTTTGGCTGACTAAATCTGCACCAAAGGGGTCATTGGTTAAAAAGGGACGAGAAGAGAAGAAGGTAGGCTGTTCAGAGAGTAGAGAAAGTTCACATCAGTCGGAAGAATATGGATAGTTGCAAGGGATATGAGAAGTCGCTTTGCCTGATGAGTTCTGAAGCATGGTGGCAAAAACCTCTCTTTTTATACTCGGCCCTCTAGCGGCATATCTCAAACTACTTAAGGACCGCCCACTGGCAATCATGACGTCATATACTCTCTCAATCTGGGATCGACAAAGAACTTCCCACGCGCTGAAAGGGAGGAAGGGAGGAAGGAGGAGGGAATTAGGCCTACCGGCCCGCGTGGCGTACTCACTGATCCCCGTTACGTAACTCTCTCTCTCATCATTGTATATAAGTCCCACACACAATACTTATATCTAATGATATAAAATAGAACTCGTTGACTTAGAAGAAAACAAAATACATAATGATAATACTTATAGTACAACGGTTCACATAAACTGAGTTAGGAAACTCTACACAGACTACAGCCAAAGTTCCTGCCCTGACGATCCTAGCGAGAGTGGGGCCTGACTGGGCGTTCTGTACAGCATGCTCATACTCGACATGCGTCACAAATCCACCTTCTTTCACCTCCTAAAATCACTTCTCTCCCAACTAATCTTCAGCCTCCCCTTTCCTCCTTCCCATCTCTCCCCTCCTCACTCACCTTCAACACCCCTCTCCGCCCTTTATGTCCCCTCTCCCCAAATTCCCCCTCTCCCCCTGCCAAACACAAATATAGCTTATACACACCTGTTGATAGCTTACCTGGGCAAATATTATGTTGAGGGCTTATAGCTTTGATGTTGATATTTAACATAGCTTTTTTTTTTTTTGTCTGAGCACGCAAAGCGTCTGGGTCAAGCGGAATTATTTGTTTTCTCTTTTGTATAATTGTTGAGGCGGATTTATACCTGGTGATTTTCTGGCAACTCTAAATCTGCAACATAATCATTGTAACATTTTGATATTGTTTTGTATAGGTATTAGTGGAGTAAGTAGACTATTACAGGTGAATTACTATAGCAATATTATAATGAAGCTGCCAAATTAGAATTGTATAATGAATTGCGAGCAAACTCTATCAGTCAAACTCTGGGGTCTACGTTGCGTCAGAACCTATCTGCACTCAGCTTCCGACTCCTCTCCCCGGGGGCTCTCCAGGCGGGGTTCAGACCACAATTCGATCCATTCCAGGTAATTCTTGACATGATCGCTTGGCTTAGTCGACATATATCATGGGTCAACACATAACATGGGTCAACACATAACATGGGTCAACACATATCATGGGTCGATATCATGGATCGACATATATCAACGGTTCAACATTTGTCATGATTCCTCATCTATCACAGGTCAATATCTATCGTGGGATAAAATCAAGCATGGGTTAAAATCCATCATGGATTAGAATCTATCATGAGAACATATATTAGGGGTTAAAATGTATCAAATGTGAACATCTATTAGGGGTTAAAATGTATCAAATGTGAACATATATTAGGGGTTAAAATGTATCAAATGTGAACATCTATTAGGGGTTAAAATGTATCAAATGTGAACATCTATTAGGGGTTAAAATGTATCAAATGTGAACATCTATTAGGGGTTAAAATGTATCAAATGTGAACATCTATTAGGGGTTAAAATGTATCAAATGTGAACATCTATTAGGGGTGAAAATGTATCAAATGTGAACATCTATTAGGGGTTAAAATGTATCAAATGTGAACATCTATTAGGGGTTAAAATGTATCAAATGTGAACATCTATTAGGGGTGAAAATGTATCAAATGTGAACATCTATCAGGGGTTAAAATGTACCAATGTGAACATATATTAGGGGTTAAAATGTATCAAATGTGAACATCTATTAGGGGTTAAAATGTATCAAATGTGAACATATATTAGGGGTTAAAATGTACCAAATGTGAACATCTATTAGGGGTTAAAATGTACCAAATGTGAACATATATTAGGGTTAAAATGTATCAAATGTGAACATATATTAGGGGTTAAAATGTACCAATGTGAACATTAGGGGTTAAAATGTACCAAATGTGAACATATATTAGGGGTTAAAATGTATCAAATGTGAACATATATTAGGGTTAAAATTTATCAAATGTGAACATCTATCTATCTATCTATCTATCTATTGCCTGACGCCGTGATCCCCGAAGGGGTGGCCACGAACGAACCGCCCCCATGCACCTCTGTCCCCAGTCAGTCGACGCCCCTCCCCCCAACCAGCACCGCCTTCGTTCATGTAGTTCCTCACTCCATCCTTCCACCTCATATTCGGTCTACCTCTCCCTCTCTGTCCCTCTGTCCCGGATACAATCTCGCCTAGAGTTCTAAAGTAAGCTAAGGATGAGCTCTCCAAACCACTGACATTACTATTCAATAAATCCTTGCAGTCTGGAACTATGCCTGATCAGTGGAAGCTAGCCAACGTAACACCGATTTTAAAAAAAGGCAGCAAATCCCTAACCAGTAACTATCGTCCAATTAGCTTAACCTCAGTTGTATGTAAAATGCTAGAAACGGTCATTCGAGACAGACTCGTAAATCACTTAGAGGAAAATAACATACTTAAAGATACTCAACACGGCTTTCGTAAAAAACGTTCCTGTTTAACAAACCTCTTAGACTTCTTCCACGATATCCTCAACCTCTACGATGAGAGTAAAGCTGTAGATATTACATACCTTGATTTTCAAAAGGCCTTTGACAAAGTTCCCCACAAACGTTTACTGCTAAAACTAAAAGCGCATGGAATACAAGACGGTGTGTTGAAATGGATAGAAAATTGGCTCAGCGACAGAAAGCAAAGAGTAGTCATAAACGGTAAGGCATCTAAATGGACCAATGTAAGTAGCGGGGTACCCCAGGGATCGGTAATAGGACCAATTCTCTTTCTAATTTACATCAACGACATAGATGAGGGTCTCACCTGTACAATCTCAAAATTTGCTGACGATACAAAAATTGCAAATAGCGTACTCTCAAAAGAACAAATTGACAATATGCAACACAATCTAGATAAATTGTCATGTTGGGCCCAAATTTGGCAAATGAGTTTCAATGCGGATAAATGTAAAGTACTACATATCGGATACCTAAACGAGAAAGCAAACTATTCGAGGAATGGCACTCAGCTTAAGAATGTAAACAGAGAAACCGATCTGGGAGTAACAATATCGAGTAACCTAAAACCGAGTCAACAATGTTCAGAAGTTGTTAAGAAGGCAAACAAAATAATTGGCTTTATAGGCAGGTCATTTGAGCATAAATCCAAAGAAGTTATCCTAACCCTTTACAATTCCTTAGTCCGCCCTCTTCTGGAATACTGCGTTCAATCCTGGTGCCTTTATTACTAAAAAGATATAAACAATCTAGAACGAGTTCAACGTAGAGTTACCAAAATGATACCTAGCCTAAAGAACAAACCATACGAAGAGCAGCGTCTTAGAGAATTAAATATATTTCCTTTAAC